>KV744892.1:7924-93114 GCA_001692735.1 Lepidopterella palustris CBS 459.81
AGGTGTTTCAAAAAGGGACTTCGGTTTGGTGTTTCGGATTGGGATTGGCCATTTTTCATTTCTTCCTTCCTCTTTCTCTTCCGCCTTCCTCACTTCAGCCTTCCTCTTCTCCTCGATTCGCATTCGTCTTCAAGAGATACTGTTGTATTCATCATTGTATTGATACTTATTCCTGCCTCTTCGGCTGGTAGCGGAGGATATCTAGAAACCAGCAAGACACCTCAACTACAGTGAATAAATAAAAAAGTTGGGGTGTGTGTACAATAATCGAACATATCTATCATTCTTCCACAATGCGTTTCCCTTGCTTGCTCACTTCCCAGCTATGAATAACGCAGAGATCCCGGCCTCGATTTGCCAACGGATTACGCAGCGGATTGTGCGGTCTAAGATGCAAGATATAATAGACTCAAAGATGGAGATAGAAGAAGAGAAGACGCAGAGAGAGGCCAGAGTTAACTCCAGGGCATGCATTGATATCGTTCACATTCCACTCCAACCGCGTACTCGTAACATACCCTAAAAACCCTCCCAACGCCTGACACCCCGACCCATCCAACCTCACAATTCCTTTCAGCGAACCAAAACGGTTACCTCCACCCCGTCCCAATGTTCAAAAGTAAATTTCCTACCCCGTTCTACGTCCTCTGATTGAAAAACCAGCTACTCCTCTTTCCACCACCACCAACCTCCTGCTGCTGCAAGCTATTTAGCACGGGAATGGTCGGCCCGTCGCCTCCACCTCCTCGCAGCGGTTTCGCGATGCGCGAGCCCGCGCCACCGAACGCGAAGCTGGCATTCGAAGTCGGTGAACCAAGGCCGCGAGTTGATCCTGCCTTGGCGGCCTCGAGGCGCTCTTTGACGGCCGTAAGTTGAGCCTCGAAACTGTACACGGTGGCAGTTAGCGATGTGATTGCACGGCCGATTTCTGCCAAAGGAAATGCAGGAACGGGATCCTTGTTTACTGCCTCATCTCGAGGAAAATCTCGAAGAAAGGGAGTCGGGAAGGAGGAGATATATACACACCGATGGTTCGCGGCCGTTAGTTTCTCCTGGCTGTCCTGCAGCAGGCTTTCCAAGCTCTGGATACGTTCGTTCCGCGCGATGAGCTTGCGCTCTGCGATGGCGACTTCCTTTTTCAGGCCGCTGTTTTGCTCGACCAATTGTCGTTGCACGATGGTCAGCTGTTCGAGGTTTCGCTCAAGGAACGTCATCTTCTTTTGCTGGGCGCGGTTGTTGGATGTGCGGAGGACGTTGTTGTATTGTTCGCGGGTCTCATCGAGCGAGATTTCAAGCTCGACGACCTGTGTGCGTGGTTGTGTTAGTATACTGTAGCCGTGGAGGTGACGCATTAAAGGGTGTAGAAGCGGACTTACGCGCTCGCAGCGGTTCTGCAAATCCCGCATCAGGCTCTTCTTCATGTTGTCGAATTCTGCAATCTGTTGTTGCACGGTTTTGCCATTGATGCCACCAGATGCGACGCCATTGACGATGACTCCACTCTTTAGCCGCTGCTGGAGCGACTCAATCTCGGACTTCAGTTTCTGATTCTCCTCAACTCTTCGCGAAAGATCTTCTCGAAGCTCATCAGCCAACTCTAACTGCCCTTCATGCCTTGCGGCATACGCATCCGCGAGCCGAGCCTTGAGCTCCTCAATGTCTGCCTCCGACAAATTGTTTTCAAGCAGCTCTTCATAGTCCTGCTGTAATGCCGCTATTCTCTGTTCCAATGCTTCTCTCCGGCGGATGTGTGCTTCATCCTCCTCTCCTCGAGCCGTAATGGACAGTTCGGCCTGGCGAACGATGCCTTGCGTCTCCACTAATTTTTCCCGTAGTTCTTGCAATTCGTCTGGCGCAATAGCTTCCCCGGCTGCGCTCATATCGTGTAAAGCGTCAACTTGATCAATCATCTTCCTAATGCTCCGTTCATTGTCGCTAAATACCTCGCCTCCCAGATCAAACCCAGCCATCATCTGGGCCATACGCTCAGCCTTCTTCTTCTCCTTCTCGTCCAGAAGAGCACTGGTTTCCTTTGCACTCATCTTTGCATCCAGGAGATTCTGCTTCACCTCATCCAGCTCCGCGGTGAGCTCCGAGTTAGCTTCCTTCAAGCCATCAATCGTGATCAACGCTTCCTTCGTCTCGAAGTTGATCTTCTCAACTTGCATCTTCAACTCGTTAATCTCTCCTGTCAGGCGCTCATTGTCTTTGTTCGTCTTGTTTTCGCGCTCCTTGTAGTACTGTAGCTCTTCCTTGGCGGACTTCAGTTGTTCTTCAGCTTTTGAAAGTTGAGTCTCTTTCTCGGCCATTTGGTCTTGCAATTCATTTTCTCGTCGTAAAAACTCGTCCTTCTCGTCTTTTTCTAAAACGATACTGGGTGTGCTCGACCGCTCCAGCTCCATTCGCGAGTCTGGCCTCGATGGCGTTGATGGTGTATCTGATCTTCTTATATCCGCGCTTGCAAGCCTTGAGGGAGTTTCTGACCGAGGCGGCGGTGCTGGTTTCCTCGCACCAGTCGAGTCTTGCGATAATGAGGGCGTCCACCGATCTCTTGGTACACTCTCACCATTCCGCCAAAGCTGAACTTCTCCCTCCAATGTCGAAACATAACTCTCGAATGTCGTGATTTGAGTTTGCGCCTTCTTGAGCAGTGCCTTGAGCTCTGCCGGACTGAGTTCGGCATTGACCTTAGCTTTGTTCTTGATCGCTTTAGCTCTTACACCAAAGCGCAAGGTACTCAGTGTTTCTGAATCATTATAACTACTTGGGGAGCAATTGATAATGAGAGTCGTCCGAGAGTTACCTCCCAAAGATTCTTGTAAAATACGCGTGAGTTTCGAGTCTCGGTAGGGGATATGTGTCGATTTGCCGTCCGTCAGTGAGTTGATAACCATTCCCAGCGCGCTTAAACTCTTATTTATCTTCTTTGCTTCTTCAAGTGTTTGACCACTTGCACCGGTCTTGCCGACCTTTTCACTACCAGCCAAGTCAACTAAAAACAGTTGCCCACTCTTCGCCGAGCCAGTCTCAACATTCTTTTGCGTGACCGTGATAACGAAAATGGAGTGTGACCGCGATGATTCCTGGTTCATATTGGTAGCCGCAACAGCTCTCGCCATGCCACCCCGCCGCATAACCTCGTAGACCTCTGGGACACTCGATACGTATATTTCCAACAATCCCTTGACATAAACGCCTCGGTTCTTTTCCTCGTGCACCGGCAGATTGTCATTTTGCGGCGCGAGCAGATCTCGAATCCGCTCCATGTAAATTTCCATGTAACTGACCCTGACCGTGTACTCAATGTTTCCTGGACTCGATAAAATGCTGGCGAAAATTTGTTCCACTATCCGTGGTATTATACCCTTTCCCGCGTCGTCATCAATGTCACTACCCATCATTGTATAAGATTTTCCGGCGCCAGTCTGACCATACGCGAAGACCGTTCCATTGTATCCGTTTAAGATATCGTCCACGGTAGGTCGAATGGAGAAATCGAAAACGTCTGACTGACGCGAGGCCATATCGAATACACGATCGAAGGTAAAGGCGCCAGCGGCCTCCTTGGACTGTGAGACGCGTGGCTGTCAGTGTCTATAGAAGGCTATCACGGTACCCAATCTCTTGCCCGTCATGTTCAGATTGGGCCTGACATACCTGGATGTTACATGTGTCCTCTGTCTTAAATTCTACTATGGGCTCACCTCCGCTTGCTATTTCCACCTTATTTTGCGGGCGAAAGCGCGCAACGACTGCATAGCCGCATTGTCAGTGAACAGATTTGGCATTACAATAGGGATCAAGGTAGTCCAAGCACACCTTTGATGGTGTTGTAGCTCCTATAGCCATCCAGAAAATTAGCCTGATGCTTTTCCACTCTGAAGGGACTTCTCGAGGGAGTCACTTACGCCATGGTTGCGGTATAGAGGCGGCTATGGCCCTGCGGCCCAGCAAATCAAAATGTTTCTGTGCAAGCTTGAAGGCGGAAGTCGTGCAGCGGCAAACTGCTGTTGTGATACTGTGATACGTAGTCGAGGTCCTTGAGACGTCCGGGATGCTTTGCGCGTCCAAGAGATAATTGCGGGGCCTATTAGGGGGAAACAATCTATAGGCGTGTTTCAGGTGCAATAGCAGCAGAAAAGGAAGAAAATGTTTTGACTTTTTTTTGAAGAAAAAAAGCACGGTGAGATTCACAGGGCACTGGGTGATATTGTTGGCGACCGTGACGTTCTCTGTTGACTTGGTTGTGTTTGGCCCTGCGTGGTTGATGCAACCCGCTTAGCGCGACGGCTGCCCGCTCCACATTCTGCCGCGGGGAGAGCCAATTACTCAAATCACACCCGGACTCTTTCGTGAAAACAATTCTTGTGTGATATTATTGTGAATTGCAATGTGAATTTCATTTACTCAAGATACAGGACCTGTTTATAATGTAGCACTAATTACGGGTATGATAGAGCGCTGGAGAAAGTATTCATAGTCCCGGAAGTCAAAGTCTCTCCTAGACTTGACACCAAAACGCCACGCTGAATGAATGGAAAGAAGCACCATGATACCAACTGACACCTCTAGCCGTCATATATGCGTTATGAACTCTTTTGGGGGGGGGGATGGAGAAGGGTTTAATCAATCTAGTCGAAAATTGGACATTATGCCACTCTAATCCTCCCAACTCTTCTCCACAGTCTCGCGCACCCGCTTCGTATACTCTCGGCGATTATCTTTGTACAGGTTCGAGGCTTCCACGTTCGCGGGGGACGAGGTGTTCGGATCGTTGAGGAGACTATGGCAGATTAGTCACTGATCTTCCTAACCCTCGGCGTTCAGCACGTAGGCTCACCTCTGAATGCTCGTCAAGATAGCCGCGACATCATATGTCGGGCTCCATCTATTTTGCAGGATATCCAGACAGAGTTCGCCGGTTCCATAAACGTTTGGGTGGAACATCTGGCTGATAAACTTTACACCCGGTGGCTTGTTGGGATAAGCTTCCTCGAAGTGCATTACAAGCCTGAACGTCCCATCTTCGAAGGGAGTGTCTGCAGGTCCGATAATCACAGCATTCCTACACTTGTATAAATAATGTGAATGTGATGAGGTTGTGGTCGTGTGCGGGGTGGCGGTGGCCATACCAAGTCATAACATTGTCGGCGATAGGAGAGGCGGAGACTCCAGCGGGAGGATCATTTTGCATCCGCTAGATAGATCGAATGTTAGCTACTGCATCAAAGGATATGTATGGTGACTGGACAGCAGCTTTGGAGATAGAGCCACCGTGACACATTCGGGGATGGTATTTACCTTGAAATCTCGCATCAGGCGGCGACGAGCAGAGGTAGACATGGTTGTATGAGGCTGGCTTTGAGGATTTCGCGTCGCGTTCCAAATATTAAAGGCAGTGGTGTATGCTTTTGATGTGAACGGAGATTACTGCGAGAGGCCGATTTGGGTTGACCTTGATGCAGCCCTTTAGCTTGCTTAACAAAGCGGTCGCGCACGGACTTCAGGGGCTCGATCACATGACCAGTTTCACCACCATCCTAACCCTAGGAACCTGTCACCATTCTGCAAGATCACCAAGAAATCAGAAGAATCTGCAGGATACAAAGATGAAAGCATTGATGACATTCGACTCTGAATTCACTAGGCAAGGAGTTTTGGTCTGAATATGTACGTCAGAATGTAAGTATATTTAGTTTCCCAATCAATTTACAAAGGTATAAACGACTGTTCTACTCTCCGCTTCACTAAAACACTTAGAAAGCATCAGGTGATATCTCGCTCGCAAAGACGCTACACAAAATACGAAAGATAACAAAAACCCGTAGGACCCATTCCATGCAGAGCCCAATCCCAAAACTGTCGCCATAAAAAAAGCCATCTATTAGCGCGTGTTGAAGCAAACACAATCGAAAATAAAATAAAAAGTACTTGTCAACTACTCTCTAACCTTCCTACTCGCCACAAGCGCCGGCAATTCCGTGGTGGGTGGCTGCTGCTGTGTGCTCGCGACCCAAGTAGTCAACAACTGGGAATCGCGCACGTCTCTCCAGATCATCGAGTGGGATTTGCGAGCGAATATACCTGTACAAACATGTTAGCACACTTCTGGTCGAAATAAATGATATGCCAAGACCTATTAAGAATTTGCCTTACTTCTTCTTCTGATCATCTACCGGCTGATAATCCCAGCTTTCGAAGCGTCCTGAGGCTGTTAGCATCCGCAGAAGATTTACGACAAGATAGCAGCCTACCCTTTGTTAGAGCTGTCCAGCACAGTCTACGCTGACGCTGGTTTACGAGGACTTCGTAGTGGATTCTCTTGAAGTCCCATCTCTCGTGTGCTTCCTTTTCAAACTCGGCCGCAATGCGGTTGTACTCCTCTTTCGATGACGCCGCAAGGTTCACGATCTCCAGAGGATCGGAAACTAAGTCGAATAACTGCGGTGGATCGACTAGAGAGGTAACGTACTTCCATTTACCGCGTCTGATCATCATCACTGGAGAGATAGTACCCTCGCCCATGTATTCGCCAAAGACTTCATCTCGGCCTGGTTGGTCCGTGATCAGATAATTGTATAAGCTCTTCCCGTCAACCGGAAGGATGGCCTCGGTATTACCGCCAGCAAGGTCAACGAATGTAGGTAATAGATCCATAGTCGATACCGACTCGTGCACTCGTTTTGGCTCGAATTGACTAGGGTAGTTGACAATGAGGGGAACGCGGGCACTCATCTCAAACCAGGACATCTTGTACCACATGTCTCTTTCACCAAGCATGTCGCCATGATCCCCACTGAAGACGATGATGGTGTTCTTTTCGAGTCTGCAGTTCTTCAGAATCCTCAGCAGCTTACCCACTTGATCATCGACAAACGTGCATGCGCCGAAATACGCTCGTCTTGCCCGCTTAACGGCCTCATCTGGTACTGGATTGTTCCAAAGATCGACAGCTTTGAGTAGACGGACCGAATGAGGATCTTGCTCGTCTTGTGGAATGCGCAATTTGGGCAAAGGAATGTCAACATCTTCGTATTGATTCCAGTACTCCTCCGTCATGGTGTACGGGTCGTGCGGGTGAGTGAGGGAAACAGTAAGGGCGAATGGTCTGGCATCCGGTCCTTGACGAACGTGGTCGTATAGATATTGAGAAGCCTAAGGAAGTCAGATTAGCGCCCATACTTCTCGTCGATTTAGAAGGGATGTCGATATTTGAGACGAAAATGCTGTTGCTGATCACTAGGACCTGGAAGTAATAATTTCCAGGTCACTCTTTTCCCAAGCAGAGCCCTGAAGTTTGGGTTGCTTTGGATGAGCAACCCTAGAGATCAATTCTCGAAAACTGACAATTATTTTTTCTTAGGTAGATAATTTACCTTATGCATGACATCCTCGTCGTAGTCCAACTGATTTGAGCGGATGCAGGGTCCTGCTTGCATAACAGAGGACATGTTATGATACCATTCCTGCCTCTCGTCAGGTTTGTCCCAATTAACGGTCCAACCGAGATCACCAGGGTAGATGTCGGAAGTAAGTCTAGATAACCAACGTCAGCATTGTCTCGTGCGGTGGAGGGATATAGGGTGGAATATCACCTGCTCTCGAAGCCATGTAGTTGGTCGGGTCCAATGAAATGCATCTTGCCTGCCAATGCTGTCTCGTACCCTTCTTGTCGAAGGTAATGAGCATATGTTGGGATATCGCTGTTCAGCACAGAAGCGTTGTCATACCCCTTGATTTTGGAGGGTAGTTGTCCAGTGCACATGGAGAACCGAGATGGAGCGCAGAGTGGAGAGTTACAATATGCGTTCGTGAATACCACACCAGACTTGGCGAGGGAATCAATGTTGGGGGTTTTGATGGGTGAATTCGGGTCGTGTATCTTCAGAAGAGGCGCGGCCATCTGATCGGCCATGATATACAAAATGTTTGGTTTTGGTGTGATAGAATGTCTCGTTCCTCTATTGCTTTGATGAAGAGAAGATTGACGAGCGTTTTGTTCAGATACAAGTCCCTTGCCTCCCGCCGGTCCACCAATCACCAGAAGCCCATTGCTCAACTCAAAATTATCGGGCGCGGAATTCTCGGAGGCCAGTCCTTGACTAACAAAATCTGAAGAAGAGGGCAAAGAGAAAGCGCTGTTCAAAGAATCGTGATCGCCGAATGAAGAAATAATTCCATTGTTACCTGGGGCGCTGTGGAGAGGAACATGGCCGTGGACAGAAACGCCATCCCGCGCAATCTCCTCGGGAAGAAGAACACTGGGGGCCATGATGAGGGCTTCTACTGCTTGTTGCGGTTGCAGAGTGACAGGTACAGACGATATGATTGAGCCGATGTGGTCGCGTGAGCTGATACTATATTTCGAAATTCCACTATGCCGGAGTTGGCGTGAAACATAGGTCGAGTTGCTCAAACAGGGAGACTGCAATTATAAGTCAATAGTTGCAAACGGTGTAGGGAACGCGTATGTCGTGGGAAGAAAGGGTGTGAAAGTGTTGGGTGGCGACGTGGTCCTCATAAATCGTTCTTTCAGGACCAGGCGGTGAATCGGAGTCCAGGGCAGTTCCTGAGCACGTAAGCCGACAGCGGACCACGCAATCGTACTAACCTTCAATGGGAGATTGTTGCGTGTGAGATGAAGGGATGGAATATCGCCTATGATATGCAAGAAAGAGCAGAAGAAGAAGATGAAGAGAGCGTCGGATCTTATGTCTCGCAGATGTATAAGTAATATGTAAGTTTGCCCGTGTGACCACACTGTCAAAGCCACCAGCCTCAACGACCTCTAATCGGAATAGTGACAAATACGAGTAGTGTTGGCAGCACCTACTAGCAAGACGATAGTCTTTGTGGCAAGCACATGTCGACTGTAATTCGGAGTCTGCCTAGATACTGTTGACTCCATTACATTTGAGCATGTGGACAACTACTCTTTCCAGAATCTTGCAACTTTCGCGACGCCGGGACGTCATGGTTGCCTCCGGGTGGCGGCGAGGGAGATGCCAAAACCTTCCCACGGTCGAAAGAGTCCAATCTCAATAGATAAGCATATCGCTCGCGAGTTGTTGAAGACGAAAAATTTATGTGCGCACTTGGGCTTCGCGAAGCATGATGCGGCGCCTACATGCATGTCCTGCAGGCACACGCGAAAAAGTCACGGAAAAGCAAACGCCAATGAGAAGACAGCAGCCAACTTCAACATCCAATCGAGCGTAGTGAGGTTGGGCTTTGGGAGTGAACGGGGGAGCTCCATAAACGCATTCACTTCATTCCCTAATGATCGAAGAGATTTGGCCCAAGCTCCCTGTCTCACTGCGCTTAAGATATCCTCCCAGGCGCAATCTTTCGTCTTATTCCTTCATACTTTATCTTGAGCAGATCTTCGAATTTTGATTGGAGATGATAAGACGAAAAACATCGTAAACCGACTCTCCCATAATGGAGAAACTGCCAACTCCATGACTCCACGACCAGATTCAAGATTCCAAGAAACCTCGCGCCGCCTGCCTAGGTAGTCTTGGTACCCAGTATCTATAGTACAGTAATAAATACAGTCCAAAAAAAATTTAATACATACCAGTAATGCGCCGTTAATATGATCCCTCCCCATTCCATGTATTTCAGCCTTGAGTCCCACACAGGTCTCATACCCGAGAGAGGGAGAAAGAGAGAGTACTAGAATTCGAATCTTCCGCCCCGGCTACCGCCACCCCGGCTGCCGCCCCCATAGCCTCCTCTCTCCCCTTGTGACCTATCCCCTCGGCCTCTATAACTGCTACCTGATCCGCCACTTGAACGGCCTCTATAACCTCCACCCCCACCACTTGAGCGGCCTCCAAATCCCCCACCCGAACGGCCACCGAAACCACCACCACCCCCGCGACCCGACCCATAGCTGGAGCGTATGGGAAGGTCTTCTACGTCGAAGTCATCAACCTCGTGCGTGTTGACGCCTTGAACGCGGTGAAGCCTGTTCTTACGGGCAGCATCCATGGAAATGCTCGGGGGATTTTCCATGCCCCAGCCATGTTTCGCCAGAGTGTTTAGAGTGTCAATGAGGAATTGTTTGTCTGACAACCAACCGAACACTCCGAGAAATGCCGTGTACATGTTCCTCTTGTGCGAAGGGTGAACAGCCACATGTGCGTCACGGACCGTAGTTAGAATATTCGCAATCTTCTCCGGTATTTCAGCTTCTTTGGTCATATCAACCAGTGCGCTTTCTAACGACGTATCGTGCTGCAGCGGTAAACCGCGTAGACGTCTTCGGACTTCTGGAGAGTCGAGAGGGGATACGAGTAACCAGCCTTGGCCTTCCTTACCCGCGCGAGCGGTCCGGCCAATTCGGTGAATGTATGTATCGCGTTCTCGTGGTACGCCAACCTGGATCACATGTGTGACGTTTGGGAAGTCCATTCCACGGGCCGTTACGTCGGAAGAGAAAAGGATGCCTGATTTGCAATGTCGGAAATGCTCGGCCGCAGCCGTCCGCTGTGCCTGAGTGAGTTTGGCGTGAATCTCATACACTCGGGATTTATTCAACGGCCTTGAATGGTTGTTATTCCGGAGATTTTTAAATACAGCAGAAGCAAGTGTGACTTCCGCAGTAGAATTGAAGTACACAATAGCCTTGAAAGGGAGGATATCACCCGAACTTGCGCTTTGTAGTTCCCTCTCGCAAAGCTCGTACAAAGCCGGCAGCATGTTTTCGAGGCCGGCAGCCCGGACCATTTTCTGTTGGACTCTCTCGTGGGTCTGTTCCTCGCCGTCTTTCACTGTCTTAACAAAATGGAATCCAGGCTTCAAAGTTTGGCGTACGAGATGCACAACCTCGTTAGGGACCGTTGCTGAAAACATCAGGGTTTGTCTGTCTTTCTCTTTAATATTGGGAAGAAATTTGCGAATTTCCGCGATCTCTTGGGAGAAGCCCTGGTCCAGCAAGCGGTCGGCCTCGTCCATAACAAAGCAGTCGAGCTTTGGAGCCTCGACACCCGAATACTCATCCGAAAGCAAGTCAAAGAGTCTCCCAGGGGTTCCCACGAGTATGTGAATACCTTGCCTGCGGCATTTGTCGAGCATTTCCCTCTTGTGAGACCCACCAACTGCGACTTGAACGATGACTCCCGTACGAGATACCAGTTTTCGTGCTTCTTCCGCAATCTGCTCTGCCAGCTCTCTCGTAGGTGAAACCACGATCGCTCGGATGTCTTGCATAGTGGTTCGGTTGCGGCCTTTTGGTGGCTCGGCAAGTGTGGGGTCTTGGGATATAATGTTTTGCAGAAGAGGCAGGAGGAAAGCCAAGGTTTTTCCAGTTCCTGTTCTGGCTTGAGCAATGCTGTAATGAATTAGTGAAATACTACCAGGGGGTAGAGGGAACATTACATATCAGAGCCTCTCAAAGCTTCATTGATGGTGCGAGCCTGGACCTCTGTCATAGTATCCATCCCCATATCTTGTGTTATCGTACGAATAATATTAGGGTGCACTAATCCCTGAGCTTCGAGCTCCGCGAAGGTTGTGATTAAGCCGCCGGGGGCAGACTTGTGGACTTCAGCACTAGGCGAAGATTGTCGCTCGTTGCCATAATTCTCATATTGGTCACGAGTTGCATACGCTGTTGAATTTTGTTGCAATCTCGCGGTCAGGTGCAATGCCGCAACGGCGACGTTGGGGATAGAGATTGCTGACCGCAATGAAGCTGCTGAATGTGCAGACTCTACTGAGCGGAGGACCCTAGGGCCGAAGCCAGCCGATGATAGCGTTCGAGGGAGAGATGCAGGGCATCTCCGTAAAGCTGCAAGCATGATGTGAAGGTGAAGTTGCAACTGAACGACTTCGGCACAACTCAATTACAAAGGTGTATGTAAAGATTGACGAATTAAGAAGGGAGAGTTCAAGAATTAGATGCTAAAACAAATCCTGACGCTGGCGGGATAATGTTACGGATGATTTAGAAGTACAGGAGGTCGAAGGACTAAAATCTAGCAGAACTTTTTTTTTTGAGAGCAGACGGGATGCGGCGAGCGCGCTTATCCCGTTCGGTGCTCTGCGCGCCTCGTCCCAATCGCACTAATGACTCTTCATCTTATCGCCCGCGATATCAGATTTCTTTGTACTCCCGAGGTCCGCATTTGGTATACAGTCTTGAATAATCATATAGCGTGTACGCCATCACGAACATGAAAATTTGGGATAGATATTCGGTAATGGCATCGGTCTATTCCTCTATATCGTCTATGGACATCAACATCATTATCATGAGATCATCAACACCTATCACAAATCACTAAATGCAACGCGTTCAACCCAGAGAAATCTTCATCCTAGCTTTCGCCTTCTTGTACGTGAATTCTGGTTTGCTTCGGCTCCTGTGCTGAGCACGACTACTCCCTCTGAAAGGCCTTGATGAATGCCTCCCGTCACTCCTCGAACCCACCATACTGTCAGATCGTTGATGGCTTGGCCGACTTTCCCATCATTCATCTTGCATATGGCGTTCGTAAATTGCACGCTCCGCCGGCCAAATTCATCCACGGTATTGATGCTCCGACTGAATATACGCTCAGATATGCGATGTTGGCGTTCGTATCGATATACGTATCCGATGAATAACTGGATGTAGGGAAGAAGAAACTGCATGATTGTGCAAAACTCAAGGATCATTGTGGCGGTGATGCGGTGTAATATAGACGGCTCCTCCTGGGGTGCGTTGGGTGCAGTTTGCGGTCGGCGCGTTAGAGCAGGTATTAGTGCTTGACAATTGGGGTCAAGGCTCGATAGTTGAGGCGGTATGGCGGCTTGTACGCTTAGGATCTCCTCTGGTGTCATATCCGCAGGCAGCCCACGAAGCAAGTATGTGATCCCGTGAATGTATAGCTGTCGGCTAAACTGCGGTAGTCCCTCTTCGTCGTCCCGAGAGAGTTGTGGGGATTCTTGGTGGGCTTGTGTGATGAGGTTCAGTCCTGGTAAAGTTAAACGACGCCGTCGTGAAGGTCAAAACCAATATCTTACCTTGATTTGCATATTTCCAACTAATCCCGCTCTCCGTTTCAGACGAGGCGAAAATGGGCAATGCGGAACTAGAGGGGACAGATTGCTCATACATCGAAGCGTCGTCTCGAAAATCCGACTCCTCGCCGTCGGTTGTACCGATTGAGTAGCGGTTCAGTGCAACACTTCCTTGTCTAGACGTGTATCTCGGTGGCGGTGTCACTGATCCGGTGCTCTCTGCGCTCATGCTTATGCTCCGAATATGGCTCGAATATCCTCGAAAATCGCTGACGGATCGCCGGATGGACTGGAGCTTGGGAATCTGGCTCTGGACCATCGCGGGTAGCATGGCGTAAAGCCTCGAGGGCGAGATTTTCTTGGTCTGTATAGCGACGAAGGATTTGGAGGCTTTTGGGTCGGTCATTCTAACCGAGGAGTAGCCGTCAAGGCCCTCTGCCAATGGCAACCTATATTGGCAAACGTTTTAGTGAACAAAGGATCCGGAATCGCCAGCGATTCGTAAGGTAGCAAACGGAAAGAGAAGTCAAATAGGTGGGCATCATGGGAATCCGGGAGCAGGGTGGAAGAATATATCCTGGGCGCTTTCCTATCATTACGAAAGGGCTGGTTATCGGGGTCGACTGCACGGATTTAGAGTGTCTGGGCATGTGAAAGTGAACTGCTATTTTGTTGAGACGATGGGGATAGCGCTGCCTCAGTCGCTAGGGCTGGTGGCGCCGAGTCGCCGAACTTTAGCGGCCGTTTCACGACAAAAGATGGGCAGTGATTGGGGCACCTGGGCAGCGTCGCAAAAGGGTCCAAAAGATCCTGCATGTGGTGTTCTACAGCTTCAACCTCTGTTATGTATACCGCCCTCATTGCGTTATCAATGCAGTGAATAATCATCGTGTCACAAAAATGAAAAAAAAAAAAAAAAAATTCCCCCCCAGCCGTTCCTGTGGAGTTCATCGGATCCGTCCAGCTTCTCCTCGCCGCATTCCACCGTCCACGTGCAGATGACGGAGGGTCTCTGGGACAGCTTCCACCGACACTGCTCCGCACTGTTTAAGTAGCTTACTTATCGTTGTCATCAGGCTCATCGCATGCCTAGTCCTTTCATACTTTTCTTTCCACGCTGTCAATCACTAGGGTTCTCACACTATAAAGAATTACGTATCTGCACGTGTTGTGGCAGTAGGGAAAATCACGAGAAACTCCGGTGGAGCCTTTTAAGTATGGCGCGCTGACGAACCTCACAGAGCAGGAATAAGTGGCACCAAGCTACCTTGTAGTCCTAGAATTTAGCATAAGCGTAAGGTGCAAAATTGTGTATCCAATTTAGGGCAGTGAGTTTAGGGTCCTCTTACATAGGCGAAATTACACAGAGAACTTTAAAAAGTTTCAAACACATACCGAACAATATGTCCCGAAATCGACAAAGTTACCTTTAGGGTTTGAAAAAGGCGACCTGTTTTGTGTCAATTTTTTTGCGACTAAACCCTCTCATCCAGTACTGTTGCCACAACCCGCGCTACAATGCCCCCGAAGAAATCCCACGAGACTCCTTGACTCCGCAAATGTTATGAAAGTATGGCCATTGGGACAGTCCGCTGTAATATTGGTGTTTGAATTTTTGGCAGTCCTAATGTTCAGAATACAAGTGTTCGTGGTGTAGTCAGTGAAAGCTTGGAAGCAGTCCAGCGTGTTGTAGCACGCTGAGCAGCAGTAGGCCCAGTCGAGCTGGTACGGATTGGTAATGACATCATGGATCGTTGTCGTATTAAAGGGGACCTTGCACTCCTCATAAGAGGCGAGAGGCACACCCCGCGAGCCACAGATGTTGTAGCTGGCTTTCCCGTAAATGGGGGCGGAGGTACATTGAGCTGTGGTTTGATTGTTAGCAAGCGTTTTATGATACGGCAAGAGTCAGTCACTGGGATTATTGTACCTGCTATCGTCCTGGTGAGTGGCATGTAGTTGAATGATACAGTCTGTTGCGTTGCATAAGAAGTCACAGTTGTAACAGTATGGGTTACGTAAACAGTTTGTTCCGGACCTGCAGGGAAGAAGCATTTACATGCGCTTAACACTGCCTCCTTTACTCCTGGGCACCCTGGGCACCCATTGCGTGCTTTCACAGCTACAGGAGTAGACGTTGTTAGGCTGGCATAGGATTCGCCGACGATGAAATTACCATCGCGTGTTTTAGTGAACGGAGAGGCAGTGCTTATACAGCTGGCAATGCTAGTCGGAGATGGTGTCGTGTATACGTTGAAAGTATATCTGTACTGTGGTATGGTACTGGAATTTATTAGCTCCCATACAACCTGAGTTTGACTCGTGGCATCTTACATCGTAATGGTCGAAGTTGCCTTTGCAGTGACATCAACAGAAATTGTCTTGGTCGGTCGGTTGGCATTGTTACATAGGCTCGCTATTCCCTGAATATCTTGAAAGCCGGAGAAGCAGGCGTTATCGCAGCCATGATGGTTCCCATGCTCGGGATCCCAAGATAGAGCTCCCTGACCAAGTAGGCCAATACAAATCAGAACAAGAGACAAAATCATGTGAACGTGTGTACTGTGTTGCATTGGACGAGGTGAATACTGATTGACCTGACATAGCGCCATCCATGCTGTCAAAGCAAATTTATAGACGAAAAGGCGGCCTGCAAAAGGTTGTGTGGGGCGAGTGCGTGTTACGGAGTCGAATCAACCAGGCAGTTGCCACAAGACAAGAGGAATCAATAAAACCAAAATAGAGATATACGAACGCTTCATCGCACGAGGCACCGCCAAATAGCAGTAAGTCAAACTCGTTCCACCACGAAGTCCAAATCTATTCTAGAACTGACTTCGTGTATGTCACTGGTCACGACCCCAGTTTCTTCGTGTTCACCCGTCGACCCCGCTCACTAGGATAATGTATTGTATTATGCCAAGGAGCAGGGTACAGGAAAGAGCAACACAGTCGAATATTTCGATATTAGGATGGTTTCCGTTGAGTCCATAAAGTCGCCTCAAATGCAAAATTAAAATGCAAAAATAGATGGAGAGAATTCTGACTTATTTAAAAGTTTTAAAGTGAAAGAACTGAGCTGCCACTTGGGCCAAGCTTTTCACCACCAAATACGATTCGGGTACGAAAAAAGTTACCAGGCTGGGTGCAAGTAACATGGAGTGATTACGAGAAACTTGGCGAGACTCGAAAGGGCAAAGAAATATGGTGATCAAAGTTTATTCTCCATTTTTAGAGACACTCAACCCACGAATTTAGCTTGATTATGCCTTCGCATTGGGAATACTGTATCCTTGGTTGATATGTCGCTGCAGATCATATCTGCTGGTTGAGCAGTCATCTTAGAATCTCGTAGGAAATAGCCGCTGTGGCGAGCTGAACCCTGGGGAGATGGTGGCGCTAACTTCCTAGTGGAACCACGAAATGGCCCTGCAACTCCCAAAATCGAGAGCACTTTTTGCGGATGACAGTGAATGCTGAGAATATACCAATACAATGAACCCAATCAAAAATAGCCTTGAGCCTCTCCAAGCACAAAGCGGCACTGGTGAGAGACCCATACAACTAGGTTCACGCAAGCTGTCAGTGGCCTAATTTGTAGTATGCCTCCATCTCTTGTAGCAGCGCCCTCCAAAGCTTCTTGGTTCTTTCGTCTGCTAAGTTTCCTCCTTCGGCGTGGTCCCAAGCCTTGACGTGAAGGCTCCTCACACCTCCCACAAGTTCGCTAACTAATTTCCCATCATTTGCGCTCCATTCTACCGGAATTCTTCGCCATGGCATGCTTCCGTCTCGTCGATGCGCGTATATCAACAGATCTTGGTCGGGATATGCAGCATTTGACGGAGCTTCGGGGCTATTGAGCACTGACTGGTAGTACCTGAACATTTCTTCTGATGGGGCCAAAAGCATGAAGCATGCACAAAGGTATTCTGGATGGCCAGGCTTGAGCCACTCGGTCTGATCTCCCCAAGTGTCCGCGCTAGCAGCGAGAAGATATTCAGATGGTAGAAGTGTTTCGGCAAAAGAATTGGTTTCATTTTTGTGCAACGTGTGCATATGCACGCTGAGCTCTGGATCCGTAAAGAGCGAGTCAAGAGGGGAAAGCAAGATGGTATCTGCATCAATGAAGAGGACCCTGTCGTAATCGGTAAGTTGCCAGAGTCGAAGCTTAGATAGAACATCCCGGAATCTTGAATTTAATATAAGAGACTGGTCGAAAGTTTTCGGTAGGTCTAGCGGCTCGATCTGGACGATTGTTGCGCCTTCAGCTTCCAGGATCGAAAGCTGGTGCTTAGGAACGGACGGAAGGGTAAGGACCAGAAAGGGTATTCGAGGTTTAACATGTGTCTGTGTTTTGGGAGAATGAAGTAGTTGGTATGTAAGCAGCCGAACAGAGGTAAAGTAAGGGTCGGATGCTGCGTCGAGGTTCGAGTCTGCTTCCAGACTGGACGCGTCAACGGTACGGGGCCCGAGAAAGGTTGCATAAGCATATCTTGGGGATACTCCAGCCAGTGAGTTCACCTCCGGAGTGGGTAGCCATGAGAGAAGTGGTATTCCCCACTGGGTTAAAGACAAGATAGTAGTAAGGGTGGCTGAAAGAATCAGGAAATGACACAATTTCCGCCGTGAAGGCAGCATGTTAGGGCAGCGGGAAGAAAGGCTCCTTAGAACTTCAAGAGACGAGCAAGAGTATCAAGGCTATGAACACAAAGGAAATTATTGTACGAGTATGAGGATATCATGAAGCGTGGTCTTGCCCGTATTGGGTCATGCCACAATGAGTCATGGAGAGACTGCAAGGATGAAACCTGAGTGCTCAGCATCTGATCGTGACAGTTAGCTGAGCAAGCACCGGAAGATACTGGCCTAAGGACGAGACCTCAAGGAACTCCTCGTATTTGTCGAGGCCTCGTACCTGGGTGGCGCGTGAGCAGCTGAAGGAATGAGATCTGCAACATGAGAAGGAGGGGCCCTGAGGAGCTGAGGTACATTCACCAACAGCCAACCAAAAAATACAAGCTTTTTCGGGCCGTTTTACTCCGACTGAGGGCCAACCCCAGCAATATTCAAAGCCAAATTCCTTCAAACCTCCAATCACCTTTCAAACTACGAAGCCATGGGGAAGCGTGGGAACAAGAATGTAAGACACTCTAGCCACCAATCTACATTCACTAGCTAATTGATTCGAAGTTTAGGGGTCGTGGGAGAGGAGGCGGCCGTGGAGGAGGAGGACCGCGGGGACCAGCCGTAAATTACACGGCGATCGAGAAGCAGAATGAAATTTTCGAGGGATACTATAACGGGCTTGAGCTTGTCGGCGAGGGTGAGCTGGGATTGTTCTGGGAGGCCATGCGAAAGGAGTTGCCCAATAGCTTTCGATTTGCTGGGTCTAAAGGGTATGCGCTCTTCATACTCCACAACGGACCTTCATGCACTAATTGGTGCAGCCATGCGCTTGCTGTGCAGCAGCGCTTGATAGACACCTACATCCCCGAAATCACCGCTGTCCAATTCAATGGCCAATCCGTTCCTCCTCCCACGCCTATATCATGGTATCCAGAGCAGCTCGCTTGGTCCATGACCACTCCCAAACAAGTCGTCCGAAAATTCCCGCCCTTCGCATCCTTTCAGAAGTTCTTGGTCTCAGAGACCAGCGTAGGAAACATCAGTAGGCAAGAGGTAGTCAGCATGATACCCCCACTATTAATGGACATCAAACCGGGAATGACAGTGCTGGATCTCTGCGCTGCTCCCGGAAGTAAATCAGCACAATTAGCAGAGATGGTTCATGGAGGCGAAGAAGCCCGTGTCCGCCAGGTTCTCCACACAGTCGCTAAGCAACAAGGGCGAGAGATTAGTCCGGACGGGAGAGAGATCGAGGCAGAAAAATCACAGGCAGAAACCGAAGATGACTGGGAAGATGACGGAAGGTCAACAGGCTTGCTCATCGCCAACGACGTCGACAACAGGCGTGCTCACATGCTTGTGCATCAAGTGAAGCGCCTTAATTCTCCAAATTTGATTGTCACAAATCATGATGCAACAATGTTCCCTTCTATTGAGATCGAATCTGGTCCAGACAACACCAAAAGATATCTGAAGTTTGACCGTATCCTGGCAGATGTTCCTTGCTCTGGGGATGGTACCTGCCGAAAGAATCCTGGCGTATGGAAAGACTGGACACCGGGAAATGGCCTTGGATTACACGTCATGCAGGTTAGGATTCTGGTCCGAGCACTTCAGATGCTAAAGGTAGGCGGCCGCGTAGTCTACTCAACTTGCAGCTTGAATCCTGTGGAGAATGAAGCCGTCATCGCAAGTGCCATTGATCGATGTGGCGGCCTATCGCATGTGCGTCTACTTAATTGCAGCGATGCTCTTCCTGGGCTGAAAAGAAGGCCAGGTCTCACGAAATGGAAGGTAATGGACAAGATCGGTCGCTTCTGGGACTCTTGGAATGATGTCGTGGATGAGAAGGAGCAAAATGGAGATGAAGGCCTTGCTAGGTTATCAGAAGGCATGTTTCCTCCCACTGCATCATCTGACGATGATCGATATCCACTGGAGAGGTGCATTCGAATTTATCCCCATCTCCAAGACACTGGTGGCTTCTTCATTACAGTGCTAGAGAAGCTATCAGAGATCAAGGCACGCCCGGAGTCAGGTCCTAAAAAGGTCCAGATTTCCACATCAATCAAAAATCAAAATGGACATGCAACACCACCTTCTACCTCGCCCATCAAACGAGAGTTGGACGAGACAGATGATGTGGCAGCATCTCCCAAGCGAATAAAGACAGCGCACGACGCCCAGGAAGAAGAGGATGATGATCTGGTCAATAATCAGCACATTTCTCTCGGCAAAGACGATGCCGAAATGATGACGGAAGATGCAGATGCCTCCCTAGGGCCTGTCAAAACCGCTCTAGAGCCTGATGAGGTCGCTCCAGCTTCCGCGAGAATGGAGGCGGAAGACCAAAGCAGAGACTTTCCCCGACTGAAAACCGAGAACCCTTTCAAAAGAAAGACAAATCAACCTCAAGAAGAGCCGTTCAAGTATCTCGATCCGAACCATGAGGAACTTACAAAGATCTACAGTTTCTATGATATCTCACCGAGGTTCCCGAGAGACCGCTGGATGGTACGAAACGCGACCGGTCAGCCCGCTAAGGCTATCTACTACACCTCTGCCCTCGCGCGGGAGATTCTTACACGAATGGAAGGCAAAGGCATGAAATTCGTGCATTGTGGGGTGAAGATGTTCATGAAGCAAGATGTGCAAGGGAAAGACACCTGCCGCTGGCGGATACAGTCTGATGGTTTACCGATTGTTGAACCTTGGGTCGGTGAAGTCAGAATCGTTCGTCTGTACAAGCGAGAAACGCTGAGAAAGCTCTTGATCGAAATGTTTCCGCTGGTGGCTCGAGATGGCTGGAAGGATTTGGGCGAAATAGGAGAAAGAGTCAGGGACATTGACATGGGATGCTGCGTCCTCAGGGTTGAGACAAGCGATGATGAAGACGGCTTCAAGTAAGAGCAATTTACAAACCCTCTTCTCGGTAAGCTGTGGCTAATGTAACATCTAGGGACCGAATGGTTTTGCCGCTGTGGAGAAGTATATCTTCCGTCAATCTGATGCTACCGAAGGAGGATCGGAAGTGAGTACTGCTCTGAGACTTGCAAAAGGTTTGAGCAATCTAATCATCGGTTTTGCAGAGCGCTACTTCTCCGTTTGTTCAACGACGACTCTCCTCTCATTGATCACTCTAAAGACAGTTTCAATCGGCCAAAGGACGAATCAGAACGGTCAACGTCAAATACCAAGCTTGAGGAACTAGCCAATACCGAAACTAAAACTGATGATCAAAGTACGACGGGAGAGGCCGAAGACGTCATAAAAGATGAAATGGAGGTGGTTGAAGTTAAGGATCCAGTGGAAATGGTTGACGAAGATGAGGACGACGAAATTGATGGTGGCGTTCCACTAGTATGATGGTCTTTGCCACGACTTCGCAGAAACGATGGCAAACACTTCCTTGGGGCACTCATGTGGTAACTGCAATGTTGATCTCACGGTCGTCTCAAGTCTGATGTGGTACATCAATTTTTATTAGACAGCACTTTCAAGGATCTTTCGTGGGGGCTTGAAAGGAACCCTATTTATCCGGGCCTTTGAATCAAGATACACTCATGACATCAATAACCTTAACGACAGGAAATTGAATGCGATATCATCTACCGAGACGTTGCGCAAATGAGAGACAATTAGATTGATTGACATAGATTGGTAATAACATTCATTCGACACCTGGAAATATCATCGATAGAAACCATCAACAAATCAATTGTCCAATAGTAGGTAATTTGCGTTATATTTCTTATTACAGATTATTGTATCTCCTTACTCTTTTTAAGATTCGATTGATCGGCTTCATTCCAGATTACATTAACGCTGTCATATATTTATAGACATGAAACACATTACCACTCCTCCAGATCTAAGGACATCGGCACCATTGCTTCATTGCGCGAGTAACACAGGCTCTAAAGATTAATCATAACAGCTCCGTAAAGTCCCAGGAGCCCGGCGGCAGTCTTCACGGCCTCAACCCGAGCAGCCGCACCAGTGAACACGGGCAACGTTGAAGTAGGCGCAGTCGGGGTATACGAGAGGGACAGACTGCCCGTCGGTGTCGAATACGATACAGAGCCAGTCGAGTATCCGGTACCCGTCGACACCACGACACTGCTAGAGCTTGTAGCCGAAGAGGTTGGGGTCAGAGAACTCGAGCTGGCCCCGTTCCCGCCAGGGATGGGAAAGGGTTGGCCATTGTTGGGGTAGGCGATGCCGTCCCACGAGCAGGCGGCATCACCAGCTACGTCTGAGGATTGGTAGCACGGAGCGAAGGTCTTGACGCCGACGGGGGGCACGCCGGCGAGGTTGTCGTTGCAGTTGCCTGGCTGGCCTATGCCGTTTGTGCAGCGGACGATGATGTTGGTTGTGAGGGACTTGCCGGCACAATAGTCGCCGTCTGGGATGGCGCAGGTGATGGTGCCATTTTCGTTACTGTATCAATGGCGTTAGTTTGGAGTTCGAGAGACTGTTTGTGATAGGTGTGGGGGGAAGCTTACGTGGTGATTTGGCCTTGGACGAGGGTGATGGTGGCGGTGAGCACAGCAGCGAGTACTGATGAGGTCTTCATTTTGAACACAGGATTTTCAGGCAATTGATTTTAGAAGGACTGTACGATGGCGATGTAATCGAAGCGAATGTTGATGGATATACACTCTGAGTGTATGCCGCGAAGGGGGAAACGATTGTGTGTGGGTGGTACAAGAGCAATATAGAGGCTTGAGCTTGATGATGGTACGGGAGCTGATGGAAGTTCAGTGGTACCTTCATACTACCTTTATATGCGGTACCGTTACCATTACTGATGGCTGGGTCGGGGGTCCCAACAATAATCCACCTTCTGCCATTCTGCCGTTCTGCCCCGTATTCATCGTTCGGGTACTAAATTTAGGAGATCATGCCGGCACTTTTTTTCTTTCATTCGAGCTCGCTACAGGATGCTGCTATTTTATTCGTTGATTTATTGAAAAGGTGATGGCGTTGGGCATGGAGACCATTTGCCCGTGAGGTTGCAAACCCGCCACCCGCGCACCACAAAGAGTCAGCCACCAGCCTCGCCCTTTTTCAGGAACAGGAAACGAGCAGCAGGAAACGAGCCCTGTCCTGCTTTCCGCTCTCTCCGCCCGCCAAGCGAGGATATACCATCATCACGCGAGTTACTACTCCCATTACTCTGACAACCATTGAAGACGCTTGGGACGGTTGGGACGGTTGGGACGCTTGGTAGGGCTTGCCATGGCTGCTGACGAGGAACGCAATGGAGTTTGGCATTGTTAGTCACGGTTTTTCCCTTTTATTGGCACGCTCATTCCACTCCGACAATTTACACTTTCGTCCCTGAGGACCGCCGAGTTTTCTTTGAAGGGTAGCCAACACTCAAAAACGCCACATGGGCGTGCCACTCTTTGGCTCTTGCCGGTTTAAGAGACGGTTGATCGATCTAGGCATGCCACCAAGACAGACTGGATTTTTTTTTTTTTTTTTTTTTTTTTTTTTTTGGGTTTGCGATTTAATTTTCTCCGGGTGCTGTTTGGGCTTCCCCCCTCACGCACTACTACCCCTCGCCTGAGGCTTCAATAAAGATAAAAATAAATAAAAACGAAAATGAAAATAAAAATAAATATAAAAATAAAAATAAAAATAAGTTGGCCGACCGCTGCACGTGCCCGATATATAAATACGAAGAATCACGCGGCCTCTCCGCGTCGAAGCTATCGATTTTCTGCACCAAAGTTTATTGAAGGGCATGGTGGCATACGCCTGTCCAGAGCGGCCCACCGCACACCGGGGAACGCCTTCGTCTCGGGGGTTGCTACCACACAAGCAGCAAGCACCGGTCGTGGAGGCTAGTTTGCGGAGGCCCAGATTTCAATGGAGGATGTTCGTATCTTTGAAAGCGATGGCCTAAGGGCCGGTGGTTTGGTTCGTCCGTGGATGCTTCTCCTTGTGAAGATTTGACGCTCTTCAATAATCTCGGCCAGTTCCTCCGCGGCTTTTCTGCAGCACGCTTGATGACGTTTCGTGGACTGTTGTTGTTGTTGTTGTTGTTGTTCGTGATGATCATATGGGCGAATTTGCTTACAGGTTTCCTGGGCCCCTTAGGCGCGGGTCCTTTTGAGGGATTACGCCCGTTCTGCAATCTAGGTGTCTAGGAGAGGTCGTTTCAGTCTTTCGGCCCTTATTTTATGCCCTTATTCTAAGGGCACAAAACCGCACACCAAAGCTGGAGCAAGAGCTTAGGGGCTGTAGTATATGGGCGATTTCGCTTGGAGGGCTTTTTGGGATCTTAGATGCATGCTCTTTGACATTTCCCTCATTAGCCCTGAAAGGTTTCGACGAGTTTCTCCAGTCTAACTTCAGCCTCGATATCCTTACAGATACGTCTGTTATGTACAAGTCACTGTAGACATCCTACCAACGAAGACTCAGAGCCGTCTCAACTATCCCACCAGCTTCACTGGACCATTTCAGCTCCCATCAGTCAAAGCAAGTCTTGCCCCCTCCGCCACCCTCGTCACCACCACCGCGGCCCAGGTCCTCATCCAACACCACATCCTCTCCATCACCCACATGATAAATCCTACACCCAACCCTCTCATCCCAAACCTGAAAGGTTTTGTGCTCGGAACTCTCTCCTTCCCCTCTGCACAAGCCACCCAACTCGGCGCCCCTAGACACATTACCAACACGGTGCCAAACAACACAACATAAGCAGCCAGAGTCGCCGTCCCCACAACAAGCTGATACCTCGTCACAGCCATCCCTACATTGGTATCCTCGCTGTCCGTGTCACCCTCAAATGCCCATTTCGTTCACCCCAGGACCCTCAACCAATCGAAAATGTGACTCTGCTGATTTTCGGCGAGAAAATCGTCAGCTTGGGCAAGGCTGTGATTGTGATGTTCTTCGGGCGCTGCTGATTCAACACCACCAGGCACGAAGTATGTCCGTTGGCCATTTTGCCTGTTCTGCGTCTATGGTACATGGGTGCAGGATATCGAACGCAGGAGGGGAAGAGCGATGTCAACTGAACGGCTTGGTCCCGAAAGAAACGTGGCAAAGTCTGCTTGGCCAAGCTGGTCGGCAATGGCAAACACATTGCTCGCAAGCGGGGCGTTGAAAAGGCTGATAATTCCCCAAACCCTTTAAACAGGTGAAATCGTCGAGGACATTGAATACCATTCAGGTATTGACCGAGCCTGTATTGGATTAGCATTGTAAACTGTGGTTCTCATTGCAACTTGGACCAAGACGGGAAATAAATGAGATCAATAATGTGGCGCTGTGAACACATTAATCGTTGGCCCATCTTATAATGTAACGTCCGTCCCTGGGTCGAGAGACGCACCCCGTCGCGAGACGAATTATAGGTACTTTGAATTCAAGCGAATCTAACTCTGTGAGCGCATCGAATTTTGCCGTAGTTTTGTATCAGTCACGTTGTGTGCCCAATCCTGAACACTCCTTGCCCGGCTGCTCCGAACATTACGATCACGTCATCGCCTTCGCGCCTAAGTGCGGAGAGCCTTCTTTCATGTTATAATTAGAATCCTCCTCGACGCACAGCGCCACCATCGAACTCTTTTCGCCTTTTAAACTCATAAAACGGTTTGATCTGGGTTTCCGAGTCTCGTTACGATGCTGAGCAGTTATTGTCAGCCCTGTAGCGGCCATGGCGCTCTTATGCGACGCCGCCATATCGGTTGGTACCTCCGATCAAGCGATCAAGGATCCCTGGTCAGGTTGAGACTCGGCACATTCCGCATGATTATTACAGTGTATTTTATCTTACATAATGTGACCGCTCTCTTCAGGCCTGTGGCTGGTTAGGCCTGTGGCTAAGCGATGCCTTCCCGGAACAAAGAACGCTGGGCTGAACCTTGACCGATGGCGAGAGAACGCCCGACCAACGCTACCATGCTCGGATAATGCTTGCAACAGTAATTCGACGAGATATCTGGCATCGTTTGGCCCTCTGAATACAATGTCTGCCACCCACAAAACTGCGAAGAAGCGTTGACTGAATCTCACAGCGAAGTCCCACGACCTTCAATCGCGCAGGCACGTAAGCACAGCGGCGACGACAGCTGCCTCCGCCGCCGCCGCAGAGCATCTCCAACGACGCGCGGAATCCATCCGGCACCAGCCCGGGACAACCCGTGTGACAAGCGCCGTCCTCGAGCCCGCTGCTCCTCCATGCTTTTGGCCAACTTCATCAGCCTTCCTAGCGAACAGCACCTCGAGCGGGCATCGCCTCGCACACTTTTGAAGATTATTCAGATGTGCGCAGAGAAAGAGGGATATTACACATTTCAATCAGCTCGACCGCAGGATCTGTTAAGGATGGCTCGAGGCCAATTAACGATACCTGGTTTCATCGTTTGGGCGACTCGGCAGTGGTCTCGGGCATCGAAACTTTGTCGATAAGTTTAGCTGACGCTAGCGTCAGAGCTATTGAGCTGCGGGCCGTTCTTCAGTTTCATGCGCTGATCATTGATCATCTCTCGGAGCGAAGCCTTTCAAGTCTTGCAAGCCTTGCCTTGATGGCTTTCTCTTGGAGCTTAAGCTTCTCTATGTAGTCCGGTATAACCCCTGTGGTTGGTGGCATGATTTGGACTCTCCTAAACACGCGAAGGTCGGCTTCTTCCCGCGTGCGTACGAGGCCAAGAAGTCTATAGAGGACTATAATGCCCCTGGTGCAGCAGCGGAGCGTCCAGATGCGGCGCTGAGCGTTCCTCATCCGTAGAAGCCTAATTTGAGCAGCATCAAGCGGTCGACTGCGAATGAACTGAGAAAGAACGGGCCTTTGATGACTAGCATTGACCGGCCCCGCTTGATGGTACGCATGGTGAGCGGTTGGTACTTTAGCTGAGGCAGGATGATTCCGAGATTTCGCTGGGTCGACGCAAGGTTCGATCAAGACGGGATCTTCAGATATTTGTCGTATTCTCGTCCATTCTAACGAACATTCACTGCTATACACACGTCAACAATCATACCTAAGATGCGGAGGCTACACACCATGCAAGAATGTCCGGAGCTCTGCCTTCGACCCTTCGACCAATTCCAAAGCAATCTGACTTCGGGCACTCGACCGATTCGGTATGAGCCCTGGAAAGCATAATCGACATCGAGACCTCTGATCCAGGAAGTACTATCGTATTCCATGTTTGGTGAGAGACCCGCTGCCCGGGAGCGCTTTTGTCGACAAGCAGGAATCTTCCCCGACGAACTTTCCGCTCACCGGGCATGCCTTGGAAGTTTACGAGCATCATAGCTTCGAAAACCTGTACAAATGTGCCTTTAGTGGATATTTCAGGCTGAGCCAAGTGCTCTAATAGCACGCGGTGAACCAACCTGCCAGTGCCTGAAAATACTGTAAGGAAGGCTAGATCGGCGATTCAGTACATCAATGAAAGTGATGTTGTCCTCTAGCAAGGTTGATGGTAGCCGCGGGATGCACTCGTTGAGTCTTAACAGAATGTTGTAAATGTCTACATTCAGGCGGCTGTGAATGCATAAGTTTCTTGTCAGGTGAATTAATGACAACAGGAAGACCCACTGGAGCTTCTCCAGAGCCGCCAGACCGTCTCTTGAAAAGTCAGAAAGCCTATGTCGGATCAGCTTGTGCACAAAGCAAAGGGCAGATCGTGAACATGCATTTGTAATATACGCTGCACCAGACCACCAGATCGGCCTGCCCATGTCCGAAAACGAGCTGTCACTCTCATCACAGCTCGCTCAGTGGATATCTGCCGCTGACGAATATTCTTGTTATGCAAATACGCCCGCCTTTCGTTCCTACGCTGGTCGGAGCTTAACAGCTTGATTCCGGACGCTATACCGGTACACATCGTAAGGAATCTGCGGGAATGTGCGGCGGCTGCGTTGGAAGCGCCGGATATTAAGGTGTTAAGACCTGATTGCTGAGTATTGAGCCCATTAATAGACCTGAGGAGATCGTTTTGTCTATTCACTGCCTCCCAGTGTTCGTCAGAGACCCTTTTATCAATTCTGGATAAGGCTCCCCTGTCACAAAAATCAGTTGCAAAGCTTTCACAGAATCTGTGCTTAGTTTCTCATACGGAGTGGGAAGTGCTAAGAGCACCGAGAGCGATATGAGCTTCATCATGACTATGGATCGCATGTTTTCCGTCTCTTTTTGCATAGCCACTGCCCATTTGATTTTCTCCTTTGTCGCAGT
This sequence comes from Lepidopterella palustris CBS 459.81, assembly GCA_001692735.1. Taxonomy (NCBI): domain Eukaryota; kingdom Fungi; phylum Ascomycota; class Dothideomycetes; order Mytilinidiales; family Argynnaceae; genus Lepidopterella; species Lepidopterella palustris. The sequence continues at coordinate 35,772 of KV744892.1, forward strand.
CCAGCTTAGTTGAGCATGGTTTATCGACAGGCGGCCGAAACCTTTCTCGATCCTGCTGACGAAGTCATTCAAGGGCGTTTGAACCTCTGCCACCATTACGCGAACAGCATTGTAGTGGTTCTGAGACGCGGGACCGGCAGGCGGAAGGCGAGAGAGTTCTTCAAGAACCACGAGGAGCAAATGCAGCTCCTTCGTGAGCGACTGATATTCGTCGCACGCGCCTCCAGAGTCCTTCAAGGCCTTTGCAACCTTGGTGAGCAGCTGAATGGCGTTTACGAAATCGCCAGCAGAGAATCCAAAAGGTACTGGCATGACCTCAATCGTATGATATGAATATGCAAGAGGATGGTTATCGCTGATTCAAGGGAAGGTCAGCGCCGTCGTTGTCAGGAGCAAGCAGATCGTTGCCAGGGCGATATCTGAGAAAGGAATGTTGAGGCTTACGAAGTATTTACAAGTCTCTCCCGAGGCTGAGCACGCTCTTGGCGCTGCGCCCTTCGTGGCAGTACATTCCCATTAATTAGAGCATTTACTGCACTATCACTGCAGTGCTATTCGCCACTTTGGTCGGGTTCATTTTCACTTTACCCTCTTTGTTGAGGCGAGCTTCTCGCCACGCAGGGAGAGACGTTACCAGTATGTTGGCAAACAGGCTGCGCTGCTGAACGTTCGAGGTACCCCGGATTTTGTTCGGGACATAGCGCATTTCGTTTCGTGAGGATTGGTGTTATTCTGAAAGGAAGATGGTGTCACAACATAATACAATTCAATACAGTATGATATAATTACGCTAATGCACGCTCCCTCCTCGGCCCTGCGAAACTCCTAGAATGCATGTTCCTCAGGTTAGAGTGGTCTTCAAGGCTTAGAGTCATACTCTTTCTTGAAAGAACTTTCCCTCTAGCACTCCGAACTTCGAAGAGACTCCTATAGTGGCGATTGAGCAGGGGGGAGCAGCGGAAGGGGCGATCGACGGCGTCAACGAAATAATCGATAGCGTAACCAACTCCGCGGTAGTTTTCGTTATAGACTAGTTTCCTAGAGCAGAAATGGCTGTAGAACAGTGACACATCGACCATATCTTTATAGACTTACGAGGGAGAAACTCTAGAGGTATAAACCGTAAATTCGTCTCGCGATGGGGTGCGTCTCTCAACCTAAGGACGGACATTACGTTATGCAGAGGCCTTTTTGCATCGGCCAAGCCTACCGAGCTACTTCAGGGCGGATTAGGGAGGTGTCGTCCATGAAATATGCATAGAGGGGAATTTTGGTTAACAGAGGCGACGAAAATTTCCAAGTTAATCTACGGATTTCCTTAGCACGCACGCGTAGCCCTGGTACCGCCATTGTGTGACGCGAAAAAATCACAATCTCCATATGCATATTTTATCGTCCCTTCTCTTACATATTAAAAATAGAAGAAGAGAGACAAAAAAAAAAAAAAAAAAAAAGGAAAAAAGGAAAAATTTGGACGCCCAGAAGGATAGAGGACTCGAAAAGCAATATAATAATTCCTAAAGTAGATATCAGGGCGACTTGCTCTCCACAGGCGCCTTGTACTGAATAAGAAAGGTCCTCCTCCAAAAGCAATATTAACTAATCCCTCGACACTAGTACCAGTTTGCAGACTCAAGTATTGCGATAATTGTGCGCCATGCTTTGGCGTGACAAGCAGCCACAGTACTCGCTCAAGTGTCGAGGATATAGTAGCACCGAGGAGCAAGCTTGTCAGCCCAGAGAGTACGCCGAGGACAAAGATGGTGTTGCTGCTAAACGTGTAGAGTAATCTCACGCGTGATGCTACCATCATACCTAAGCCGCAGACTACCGTAAAAACTAGAAATGTCACTGTAAGAATGGCAAAAGTCCGCCAGCATCAAATATCCCTGGCGCTTCGAGGACTCTGGCTTGGACTCAACGATCTCTCCGCGCAAGGGCGTAGTCGAGTCGCTAACTGTTGGACTGACTTGATTAGTATTGATCAAGACTCGATTGGAATTGATGAGTATTGATGAGTATTGATTAGTATTCATCTAGCTGAGAGCTATCTCGTGGGTTGTTTACTACATTACTTGATGTAAATATAGCCTCTCCTCTCATCAAAACAATAAACAAAACATTCATTCAATTCGTTCCTTCCAAAGAGCCCATCACTAACTTTCTGCGTCGATTGCGATCTCTCCGTACAAAGGTGTAATCGAGTCGCTGACGTCTAGGTCGATTGCAGTGTATTCGGCCTTTGGGTCTGTCCTTGTCAATGAACATGGTAGGCCACTCAGTTGAGGGACTCAGGTATACGGAGCAGGAGGAGGTTTGAATGGTAGTAAGACTATATGCACACCAGCCGCAAGGCTGCAGCGACTGAGAAAATGCAAAGACGCGACCTCCACCAGTTTGATATTCGCCTTGAATATAGAACCTTCGTTAGCCTGACAGTCTGCTTTGGGTATAGCACCTTCGTGTGTCCATGGATAGCGTACCAGTGTTCCAATAAATGCCTATTCCGAGTCGTTTTTAACCCGTTCGGTCTGCTTTTTGGTTGCATCTTGGCCTACCTAGGTACGCTAACCACGAGGCGCACGAAGGTCTTGTGCCTTTTTCACTGGGTGCGGTTCTAAGATTCAGCCTTCTCGATGCCCTGTCTGAATATCGAGTCATTAACGACGGTGTTTATATACCGAAATTGTCAATTTGAAACTATTATTGAGGCGCTCAGCCTTGAATCAACCAATTCGTGCATTGATATTCCTGCATAATCCGCCACTGGACGAATCTTACCGCCAACAGCGCAAATACGCTACCTGAGTGAGCCCTCCACGACGTCTGACACCGCATTTCTGATCCTAGGTCGAAATGCTGTCATGCAAGCAAGCCACGACGTCTCGATATATCTTCCAAACTGTCGGGAAAACGACGGGCGCAAGAAGACAGCACGAAACATAATTATCGTAAATTTAGAGAAGAGAGTAAGATGAGAATCGTGGGGTTAGATTATGACAAGGGAACAAGGGGGTATTAAAGATGCCATACCAGTCCAAAAGAGTGACCAATTAACCGCATGAAAAGCCAAATAGATCAATCGAAGACCTTTCAAGACCCGGAAATACCAACCAACTACAATACTCCATTGAACTATTTTGCCTCCTCATAGGCGTGCAATTCCTTCGGCATGCCATTAACATCACAACTTGCAAATCTCCACCACCCCTGATGCCACCACCCACCAACTCTCACCAACATATATCTAATTACCGCTGGCATGGGCGGCCAATCCTTCCACATGCCATCTTCATAGGTCCTATCAAAATTCAAGAACAGGAACGGCACCACATCCGTGTAGCCCGCACTCGAAACGCTGTTCTTACCCCAGGCCTTAAAGACTGGGCCAGCTTGCGGAAAGTCGCCGGCTGCTGAGAGGCCGGCGATGACGGAGATTTCGGAATGGAAGTGGGTGTCGAAGGGCTCTTCGAATTCTTTCATGATGGAGAGGAGGGTGGTTGAGGAGAAGTCGGAGGGCGCGGCTAGAGATGTGAGGTAAGTGTTAAATTTGGCAAGACCAGGGAGCATGGCCTCTGGACAACGTAGTACGTTCGTTAGCACACAAGGTCTCTAGGCCACTAAGACGGAGTGAGGACGTACCATGCTCCTCATGAGTTTTTGCCCAAACCTCTTTATCTTCTTTCCCAAGCACCTCTACCACTTTCGGGAATAGATTGGCTTCCTCGTCGTCATGGTGTGATTTTACGAACTTGAACCAAGTCAAGCAGTATCCGATAAAGTCAGCGTAGTCGTCCGGCTTGACGTGCGGAGCTTGCAGGTAAATCGAGTTATAACCCCGAAGAATAGCATTATGGAGAAGCGCCATGTGCGTTGCGCCTTTCGTAAAGGTATCCTCCTGCGAGTTGGGCGTCATTAGCTTCCAATCCAAGTACTCCGAGTAAATGCAGGAGCTCCACCAACCTTCTTCGTCTCAAACATGGGCGTCTTCACCATCTTCAAGGGCCCATCTGCCCACGGCTTCCCCGGACTTGGTGCTTTCTGAGTCGCCATGAGTGTACTCCGGGAATATTCTGTATAGAGAAAAGCAATAGCAACGACGAGTACAGGGATGAGGTTAGACAGCTTCAATCCGAGCATGATGAGGGAGAAGGCGGGGGAAGCTCCAAGATAAACGCGGATCGAACGGCCTAAGATAATCAGGTAAGTTGTGCATTCTAGCAGTACCCCGGCATGGCTGGCGAGAGTGGCTATTGGAGCTGCTCCTGGCGTTACCGGTAATCAGCCCAGGGTCTGGTGATGTTTTAAAACTTGAGCGTAGCGGCTGGAGCACAAAAGAACTAGGATTGCATTTAGGTGCATAGAGTAAAATGTTCTCAAGTACTCCATAATATGGCCGTTCTAGTTAGTTTGAGCAATAATAAACACGTGTGAGGGGTGGTGCCGTCGTTATCAGCAGAGGAAATCGCTGTTAGAATTCCCGCCTCCACACTAGCTTTCATGCCAAGACAGTAGTATGTTGGAAAAAGCGGACAACAAAAATATTCAATATCCAAATTAGATCTTATTAGATGGCATAAACTAATTTTTATTTGGAAATATTCAGGCCATGATTGTTGCTTGGTATCAATAAAGTTACTCTCAAAGAATAGTAGTATAGTAGTGATACATTATCACTATCCAACACCAAAACGCCGCGCTGCAAACCAAAAAGAAAAAGGAAAAAGAAAAAATAACCCATTGAAATATATTCAAATATCTTTCTTCCCCGGTTCACTTCCTGGCGTAGTAGCACCACTACCCATCTCCCATCCATCAGCTCCGCTGCTTCTCCGCCGATGATGCCTCTCCCTCATTGCTCCTCGAATCTTTTGACTGACTGTATCTAAAGAGTCTTTCGAATTGAGCGTACTGAAAGCTTTGAGATGGAAGCCAGCAGAGCCAGGAAAACCGCCCACTGAATTTGTCCTACTTCGACTCTTGTTCGGTGTACCAGGACGTGTTGAATAGAATTCTGCACGTCCCAGATCCCCGAAAGATTCGTTTCGAGGAAGATTCCCAGCCGCCGATGATCCGCCTTCAATACTCACTGGTGCGTTGTCTCCAGTTGGCGACGTTAGCATCGAGTCAAAGGAAAAGGTGTCACTCTGCCTGCGACCACCTGGCGTTCTAGGTGGAGAGTTGTCAACGCGGAAGGGATCCGTGATAATGCGAGCTGAATCGAAATCTGGAAACATCTCTGGGCCGAGCGTATTTATAACATCGGTGACCTGAGCTGCCAGGTCTGCCCGCGTTGCCCGCAGTCTGACGAGCGTATTGTTCGATGATGGAACCATCAAGTAAATGAGAGGTGGAAGCGACTTGGCAATATCCATGCCAATCTCGCCAAACCGAAGTGCCGCATAGGTGATGGTAGGAAACACAATGGACTGGACCAATACAAACAGCTTGAGAGACACCCATTCAGGTACCCATCCCTGTATGCGATTGTGGTGGCACCAGTAGGTGAACAGGACAATCCACCCAGCATAAGATACCGGCGCAACTGCCATCGCGACGAGGAGCTTCCAGGTAGCCATGACATCTCTTGCTTGTATCTTTACAGTCGAAGCTGCAAGCGCCTCTTTAGACTTTTTGATGGATATGACCTTGCCAAGTACAAAAACCGCGCCAAAAAGAAAAAGGCCTGGAATCACGAGCACGGAAAGTACCACCAATTTCCCCAGCCTGTATATGAGGGTACAAATGACCTTAAAAATCGACAGCTTGGCGTATTCCACTTGGTGATCCCGGATGTTCAAGGCAGTCAACCGTTTATTATACGAGAGGACCGACTTCTTCAACTGGATGATCCGGGGGTCGTCTTTGTATCTCGTATACCCTTTGACTAATCGACGATTGAGTTCGACGACCATTGGGAGAGGAAGTTTCTTGCCCTTGGGGTTATATAACCGGCGAACGGCTTGGATCAACTACCGCTACGTCAGAATGATTTGAATGTATACTGGGCGTTTGGTCTCACCATTAGTGTTTCATAGTCTGGGCTAGTGACTGTGACAGCAACCAAGGCATTGTAAATAGTTTCTAGCATTGTCCCAATCGCTTCACGCCTTTCTCCAGACTTGTATCGCTGCACAAGCTCAGGTGGAACATCCACAGGAGTTCCGAATTCAATGACTGCCCGTGATCGGAATTTATGGGCATGGAAATAGTTCATACCGACGGGGATGATTTTTAATCCGCAATCCGGATCATTTGCCAACGCGCCCAACGCCATAATAGCCACACCAGCTGCATATTATCAGCAGATGCAATCAAAAGGTTCGGGATGGATTCTTGATATACCTTTGAGTGGTAGAAGCTCTGGCCGATCATGGCTACCTCCCTCCGGGAATATCCCAATACATCCACCGTGGGTTAGTGTGTCGAAAACTGCATCATACACCTCGGTCTGATCGACCTTTGGTGCAACTTTAAAATTAATTCCCTCGAAGTCTGGTGCAGGTCCATTCCTGATTTCAGATCCATTATTCATGAATTTCCCGTCTTCGGTGATATCATCACGGCCAGTTAACTGCCGCAGAGGAATTCCGCCTTTGAAAGGACGCTTCAACCGAATCTCTTCTGGGCCCTTTATTTCTTGAATCTCGGCACTGGCGGCAAGATTGTTGACAGATGGCAGAACGAGCAGGCCCCCAACTTGGAAGTCCTTCGCGTCGAAATTTGTGCCCACGCCTCGGACCAGACATGGGTCGTTCACAGGGTCCGGAAGGTATATCTTCCCTGGTGCGGCTTTAGTGGCATCCAGAGCTCTTCCCACTGGCAGCGAACCCGCTCGCCTTGCCGCCCAGCCAATGAATCTTCTTTTCATTGACTTCTCTGCGATAAGGAAATGGATTCGACGTTCTGCCTCTTTGCGAACAACGCTCATGAGAATCAAAGGGTCAACGAACTACACCGCTAATTAGTATAAAATTTAAACTAGAGCAAGTAATCCTCCGCCTACCTGATTTGCGTGCGGGGCACAAACAAACAAAACTGGCCCGGTCTTGGGAATCTTCCAGGAACTCCGTGGATGCACCTCTCGGAAGAACAAGTCAACCAGTATGGAGAACAACCACAGCAGTCCATCGTAGACATATCCATTCATGTGGCCTAGTTTCTTATCCGCCATTGTCTTTGTATAGTATTTTTCGAGGCTACCGTAACTGAAGCTCAAGTGGACACTCGGAGGTTATCTGGGAGAATGGGGTTGACGACGTGGCCTTATTTTGAGGTTCCGTGCATTCGGCGATAGTTTGTGCTAGCCAGATTATAGGCGTAGTAATGCTACCTCGTCAGAATGCTGGTCAGTGTGCCTCTGTGGAATTGATGATAAGGGACTTAAACTGTCGTCCGTGGCTTGCCTTGCGGGAAGATCTGGAAATCAAGGTTGGGTTGATCTGACAGTGACAGAGGGCGGGCAAGTCATGGTATAGTTTGATTGTATTCACGACGCAGCCGTGACCGGCTGAAGAAACAACCGTGTTTCGGCGTATTGCGGGAGTCTCGAAGAGTGTTGAAGGATGCAGTGAAGAGAATTGTTGGCTAGGAGGAATGCAGGCTTGCTTCGAGGCGTCTAGTAAACGTTGGCAGGCAGTGACAAACTTGTTGAACTCGGGTATGTAGAAGAATGCGCTACGGGATGCAGGACGGTCGGGACGAAGCTGCCGTTGAACTACGTAACGTGTCTTAGTATAGGCTGTGACGGCACTGACGGCGGAGGTTGAGTTTGTTTAGCGCGGGGAAAGAACCTGGAATATATTGGGGTAGGAATCCTTCAAGCCACCGAATCTCCTGGCCTGAGGTCTCCCCGCTGTGGCTGCAAGATAGACGGGACTTTCCGACGGTATTCAAGAGATACTCAAATGGCACAACTATACAGTACAACCATTTTAGGAGGCTGTAGGGCACAATAACCCCACCATGTCTAATATGCTATGCAGTCTATATCCAACGCCACGCTATGCAAACGCTCTCATGGAAGCCCAAACCCCACTCCAATCATCGACCTTCAACACCTGGAATGCAGCCGTAACATCAAACCCATGAAGATGCCTCACACCGCCAGCCAGCGCAGCTCATGAAGCAGCAACCAAGTATCAAAACAATCCATCACTAACTGACAGAACAAAAGACACAGCCGTTTCTACACTACCAAAGTCTTAGACCCGAAAGAACAGCCATCAAGGCTACGCTAACCAATACCATCTTTCCCGACGTCGACATTGCCGCCGCATCATTCGGTGGGTGGGTCTCTGTAGTCGTTGGCCTTGCCGGAAGATTGATCGTAGTTGTGGCTGCAGGCTTCGCGATGTGAACGTCCGCCTGCGTACCTGGGTTACCGGCTTTTGTAGCTAGAAGGGCCTGGGTAACTTCGAGAGCGCTCAGTTGTTGGCCGACTCCATTCGTACCATCCCAATTACCCGTATACCACTTGGAGCCACAGGTAACGCCATCTCTGCCTCCGGAGCAAGACTTAGCTGCTCCAGCTGCAGATGCGCGAAGAAAGGTATTAATTGATGATGCTGTGTACGGAGCTAAGATCGCAGTCTTCGCAAGGAAACGACCGAGATAGGCCTTGAAGCTTTGCTGGTCCGTATTGCAAGTGCTGACAGTTTCGCACGCCGGTTCGTACATGATGTTTGTAGCGTTGTCGAAGGGTGAGAAAAAGACTGCACTTCGTTCAAGCAGCCCAGATGTCCTCTTTTCCCAGATTGATGATCCATTGGTGTAGTTGTAAAGCGTCGCAGCTCCGTGAAGAAAGATGCCCACACCGTAGCTCCATTGCATGTGATTAATCCGAGAACAGTTGAGTGTATCGTCGGAGCCATCAAAGATCTCGAATTTGTCGCTGATTAAGCCAATCTCCTGGCACCAGTCCCACGTCTTGCTTGCCCAATCCACGTACGTTTGGTTACCAGTATACCGAGCCAGGCGTGCAGCAAGTGCGAAAAACCCTCCGTTTGAGATGCTGTTCTTGTAATCATAGCCGTACGAGTTTTCGGGGAATATCTGCCACTTCAAGCCACCGTTACAGGAAGTGAGGTCCCAGCGAGCCGCCATGGTGTCAAATGCAGCTTTCGCGACTTCCAGGTATTGAGGATCAGAGTCTGACGGGTTTGGAAATTGGTACTCTAGAGCGGACATGAGCGCGAGAGCCCAGAACGCTTGATCATCATTACCCTACAGCTCTGTTAGACTATAATATATGCAAGATATCGACTGCGAAGCATGCCTCGTCCCAACGCTGCGCAGGAACCACAAGGTCCGCATTTGGACCAAAATTGGCGACCAAAGCCTGTCTCGTGGTGTTCACGTGGCTTGTATCGTTCGTATATGCCCAGTAGTCAATTAGACCACCCCACATAGCACCAGATTCCCACCAGTAATACGGCGCAGGTAAGTTTCCAATTTTGTCGTCCGGAGTGTTTGTTTGGTTGTTAGAGTAGTAGGTCATCATGCCATAAGCATAGGTTGCGGTGACATTGCGGATAGATGCTACCAATGTGTTAATTAAAGGATCTTGAAAGTTTCTCTGAGTTTCGAGACGTACCTTCATCATCCAAATTCAGCTGTATAGAAGAAGCCACAGGGAGAACAGCGGTGGCAGCAAGAGCTGCTCTGCACCATAGTAGCGTCATGGTTGAGAAAGTCGTTGTATTGATAGGGGAGTGTGTTGGTGGAGATTTATTAAAGAACCCATGATTGACGAGGGCCGGAAATAGAGTATAAAGGATGGCTATTCGTACATCCCTTCACCTCATCTTGCGTGATTGAGTGAATGATGTCGGAGAGCAGCCGTAAATCGATGGTACCAGGTGAGCTTCCGCCACGCACCTTGGCTTGCGCCGATAAGAATTGCCGCACCAGTAAATCGCGGCATTGAAACATAACATGATCATTGGCTATTTGCGATGGAGATTAGGGGCGTAAACGCTTTTCTCTCAGTTCCACGCCTTGTTTGGTGTTTGATTTTTAAGGTGTCGGTGTCGAGAATGAGAAGCCGAGCTGTCGGCGGTGCTTATTTTCGACCTCCCGTTCGACACCCAGCCCGACCCGGCCTGGGGCTAATTTTTCTTTCATACCGCACCAGCATTCATCATTAAAATTCTTCTAAAGAATCTTATTGCCTTCGGGCGTTTTCAAGCTCAGATCGTTCCAGGATCGCTTTCTAAGGCACGTGCCCTGGAAAATACGCAGAGTCACGAAGGCTCTCGTATACATCCAAGTCTTACAAGGTGACATCTCCTGAGCCCTAGTAACGGAATTATCAACATCCGTTTTTAGAACTTCTGGACCCTGCATCTCATCCTTTTGTAAGCGATGTAACTTATTCAATCATCATACCAGGGCCGGAGTCGGAGATGAACCTTAATCCTAGGTCATGCTGAGGATCCGCCAACACTGCAAACCAGGATGCAGATAACATCGCCGAATCCGCCTTTTCACACCCTCTTTTGGGACACCAGGGTTCGGAGAACCATATCGAGAACATTGAGAATGAAAATCAATAAAGATGACGATTGTTGACTTGACGGCGATGATTTGCGCCATGGATATTACTATATTAAGCACAATTTAAGCACAATATGCCTATCAGATTGACACCCGACCAACACCGACACCCTCGGCCACAGATTCATTCTAAATTCGCTTGTGATATAAAGCTCATGAAGCAAGGAAGCAAGTTCTCGAAAGGAGAATGTTAACAAACAACCTGTGAGATACCATGCACGACCAACTTTCGCTGAATTGCCTCCAGCAGACCCCACTCTTCGTTATTTCATTGCGGTCTAATGCCACTCCACTAGGCACATATCCTCCTGGCCTCATATGCCATGAAGTCGACCCGGTTCCTCAGGTCTGGGAGTCTTGAGCCCACCGCTTCCGCCGTTGTTTACCCAGTTCCAACGCTCCTAAATAGTAGTGCCGATGGCGTATCTTGCACGCACAAGATTTCTACAGTCGTGGACGTCGCTAGGCGAGACTGTCTTCAGATCGTAATGCCGTTCACTGCTTGAAGAACTGTTACTTGTCTTCTGGCCCGAATCCTGTAACACGATCGGTGTTCTTGGATGTAGAAACTACTGCTTGCGCTGGTGATGGAAAAGTCTCTCCGTCCGTGTTAAAGCCTACCCTGGAGCAGGGACGGGACCCAAGCCTGGGTCGTATGGAAGAGTGTGGTCATTATAATTCCACGGGTTATTGGAACCTGAGGTTGGATTTCGCACTGCAATCACTGGCTGCGGTGGCGGTTGTGCCGCAGTATTCCATATTAGATTCGACTGAGGTTGACCAGACAAAGGAGGACGGGGAGATCGTAATGTAGGAGAGGGTTGTACTGTTTGTGGCCCAGTCGGGTTCGTGTCTGTCTTTTCCTTGCTTACCCTTCTTCGAAAACCACTTTCCTGAAAATTTGCTGACAGAACGGGTCAGCATGGATCCGGACTTTCGGCTGAAGGCATTTCCTGGAATTGATTGTGAAGTCTGTCATATGCGGTGGAGTCGGCGCGCTCTGGCTATAGAATTGGACCAATCTGCCCTCGAATCCCCGGGGAGGCAAGAAACCGGTAGGCATGGATACAGGAGAACGTATCTGGTTCTTCTTGGCGAAAGATTTCAGCCACTCCACGGCGTGCAAGAAGGGGTCGTTCTCGCCAGCGGTGAAGCGTAGAGAGCCACAGGTCGAATATTGGCCACCGCGGCGACAATTATGCTAGTGAAAACAAGTTCCTCAAATCCTGTAATATACACACTAAAAGCAATTATGATAATATCCAGAAATATCAAGGAATCTCCCTGCTTACATGCTTGCCTTAAGAAAGCAATTCTCTTCGCTAAAGAGTAAAGACCGTGGAGAACATAAAAAGGGGAAAAACGGATTCTCCAGCCCGGTGAACCGTTTGTCGTTCAGAATGTTTCAGTGTTGTGAATCCCGGGAATGGGCACGCGCAGCACCCTCACTCTTCAGCCTCATTGATATAATTAATGAACATATTTGCGGTCTATGCTCCATCAATGCGCTGCAGAAACTCTGTTCAATCATTCTAGTGAACGGCGCGCCAAGATTATTAAATGCCAAGTTTCATCTTGGTGGTTCGATACACGCCTTCAAGCCTCGAGAAAACAAAAGCGAATATCTGCAATCGAGTGAGAAGGCTGAGCCTGCCTTGCCAATCGCGGGTTACAGATGTTGCATGGTCCGTGACTCTCACTCTTGGAATATTTTTTCTGCGGACAGGCTGCGAGTTGACAAACTCGCGCGGAGGTCTTTGACGAAAGGAAACTCTGACCGAGCCTCTTCCTACTGCCCCGTATAGCAAACAGTCAAGAAGGATCTCAGTTGATACAGAAGTGCAGCAGTCTATTGCAGCATTTGGACGTATTTTAGCTATACATATCTTGCACAAGGCAGCCGCAAGGATCATTCACGATACTTTTTACATCAAAACTGAGACAAAGCGACCGCGATGTAACCGGTCGAGGACTAGCACTATCAACCATACGGGGGAGATCTATCAACATATAGATCTATTCATACTGTGTTGTAACTGACCCGTACTCTTGTCCATTGAACGTAAGCCAGAACTTCAAGTTTGATTCCAATGAAATATTGATCTTGAAGTTCGCGATGAAGTAGGGCTTCCCGTATGGTCCACTCTGGGCCAACTGGAATTTATGTTCTGGAACAGAACTCAAATCGGCTGAGAGTATTGTGACATTATACGCAGACTACGGTTCAAGTCAACAATGGTCAGATGGATTGGCTAGGGCATCTTACATCTTCCGCATAGCGTCTTGGAGCAATGTCTTCGTCACATGCCACCAACCTCGCCTTGAATACTCTGCTTTCGCTTGTATCGAAGGTACGATAAAGCTCAATTTCGGCATGACGAGCTTGCGAAGACAGTAAGGGATCACCCTTCTTTATCAACCAGCTCATTTGACCTTTGGCATACTTCTCACCGTCATGTTCATCAATGTAAGCATCCTCTTCCGAGTGCCTGAAAGCTGAGAATGGTTCAGACGCTGGAGTTCCATAGTGCCTTCGACACTTTCGGAGATAGATGAGGTCAGATCCTTTTGATTCAAGTCCTCTCGCGACGGCTCCTCGAACAACGGCGGACCATCTATTGTTCCAAACAGCATTAGCCAGCGACTCACACACAAGAGTATATGATTCGAGCTCGTACTTACGCCATCGTAGGTTGAATGGTGTTAATGCCCTTTGCTTTGGCAAATTTCCGTACCTTGTCAAACATGTATGCAGACTTCCCAAAGCCTCCAACTAAAAAGACATACTGCTCTCATCTCTCATGTCAGACAGAAGTCATCCCAGCCTAGGGCGGTTACAAACCTTCACTTGTGAGCCAACTCGCTGGACTTGCTCAATTTGTCCAGCAATTAGAGCGCATGTCCTCTCCACGCATGGGTCAAACATTTCTTTCAGATCATCCCTAAATCAGGTATAAGAATTACCGCCGCCAGCAGGACTGTAAATCGACATACGAAGTAACACGAATTTCGCCACACTCTATACCCCGATCGGGATCGTCTATCTGGTTCAGTGGTGCCGGTAAAGGAAGGATATGCTCTTCATCTTCCTCGCCACTAAAGCTTGTTTTGGCTGTTAAAAAAGCTTGCATCAGTCTGCCCATTTTGGGTTCAATGATGTGCTGGTCATGCTCCCCAGCCGGATTGTCCGCGATTTTCTTGTAATCCGATGTTCCAAGCTTCTTCTCAAGCCATTGCGTAAAGCTGCGGTCCACGAAGCTGCCCCCACACTTCTCACCAGTACCAATTGCAGCTTCCTCAATTGTAAAGGTCGGAGTAATAGTCTTGACTCTGTAGGATATCAGATCCACGGTACCACCACCGGCGTCACAAAGTACAAAACAATCTCCAACCACAACATCCTCGCCTTGTTTGCCTCCTTTCATAGTCTTCAAGACGTATATCGCCGCAGCTTCTGGCTCTGTGACCATGATTGTCTCTCTGAGATTTGGAAACGACTTTTCATCGAACCCGGCCTTTGCGACAGCGCGGAATGTTCGATCTTTGGCTCTATCGGACCATACGGCAGGGACGGTGATGACCAGGTCAATTGGCATTGTCAAATACACGCCAGGATACGTCCTCTCCAGGTTCTTGATAAGTTGACCTTTGACGTGTGAGAGGTAATCTGCAACAATATCCACAGGATCTTTGCCTGGATACGCCGGAGGCCCCCCCTTGTCGGCGAAGCGTGTGAGGTCTAGGTTTCCTATGCCGGTCAAGAGCTCTAACAACATCTTCAATTCATCGCCTCGTTTCTGCCCATCAAGCTCCAATTTCGTCCAGACCTGGCGTTGAGCCTGAGGCGGGATGAGCGAACCCCAAAGGACTTTGCCGTTCTGTGCAGCCGAGTATGAGATTTCGCTGGGAACTTTCTCCTTGGTTCCTAGCTGGCCATGGACTCCAGGCCAGTCATGGACAACCTGAATATTATCGATTGGTGTATTATCACTCGTGGCCTCGCAAAAGGCGACGCCTGCCAACATCAGACTCTTAACAGCAGAAACTGAATTGGTAGACATACCTGTGAACGTGGTGCCATAGTCAAGTCCTAACAATGGTTAGTTTGGGCCCCACGAGCATTGCGGAGCCTTAAAAGACGGTCTTCATACCAATAACGAGGCGATTGTCTGGCATGGCGTTAACTGTAACTACCAGAGCATTAATTGTAGATCACGTCAGATTCGATGATTGTTGTTCACAATTAAGGGTTTGGGTTTTACTCGTTCATTGAAGGATAAGAAAGAAGAAGGGGGAGTGAACACCCTCCAACATGCACAAGGCTACGGCAAAAGAAGAAATAAGATAGCCCGAGGCTCGCAGATTCATAATAACTTGTTTGGCGTCGACCGATTGCAGGCTGCGCAGAAGAGGAGAGCAATCGCCAAGCTGGATACGGGGAATCATCCCATACAGGCCGCTAGCGCAAGACATTGGGACATTCCGACATAGAGGTGGGCATCACACGGTTCCATCTTGGAACAGGCCTATCTTTGTGAGCTATATTCATTGACCAATAGAAGTCATGTAGTGATGTGGGTGGGCAACGGCATGCTGTGTCTGAATATGCAGGGGGAATCCAATCAGTTCCAGCTATGTTCTGGACGATCACCCTGGCTTCGGTAAAGTAGGTGCAGGAATTTTAGCTTAATGGATGCTGCCCATTCTAGCACACAGTAAAGGTCTCTATGCTGGAATTGATGAGACGCTGATGGAGATGTTCGGAAGGATGATGTTGAACGGTTACGAGCAGGGACTTTGTGCAGGAGACTCAATTAGCGACTCCTGTCTCCTCAGCCCCAAAAATCGAACGGCTCACGAAGCAGAAATTGACGGAGCCTTGCTGTTGCCGCTCATTCAGCCTGAGACACTCCAGCCTTTGATTCTTATTGAAGCCACTCGCTTGACACTTACAATTCCGGCGATTCCATCATGAGTCTCGTGCAAAAGGAGCTGTTTACTCCATCAGGAAACAAAACGCCCTTTGTGACTGGTCATCTGCGCATGCGCACTGTGGTAGTATTGCATGCTACTTCCCGAGGTCATCCATCAATTGAGCAGATACATGGCAGCTAGCTGGATCTCTCATCGTAGGGCAAGGCTGAATTACCCTCGTCTCTCCCAGAAATACAATCAGCTCCGTCGACCTTGCTGAGGACACAACGTCCATTGTCCGGAAAATTCGAGCTGGCTACACACTAGGCTGCGGAAATAGAAGGCGGTGAATACGACAACTCGTTTCTATAGTGGACGTCTTCCACTGGTCTTGCTCATGTATCGAGTAGGCCTCCAAATTGTGGGTGCATCAATAATTTTAAACCGGACATCCCTAACGAGAACATAGGGTGGTGCACTGCTTGGGCCAAGAATGCAAACCCGGTCTGACGAGAACAAGCCGCGCGAGATCTCTGAGAGTGAAAATACGCCAGAAAAATCACAACCATCGAACCGGCATTCGAAGGGGTCTATTCAAGCAAGCGCCGACCTTCATGACGAGAGCCAAGAGGATAAGGAATTTCAAGACGAGCAATATTACCTTGAAGCTCAACAAATAGGAAACGCCACTGGGGGACGTACAACACCAAATGAGTCGAGCGATGCTGCAGAGTCTGAAGACGAGGAAGATGAGATACAGTCGAAGCCGCCAGAAAAATCCTGGGAACAAAGAGCTCGTGCCTGCTATGATCATATCTGCGCTCTCAAAGTGGAAATTGAGACCGTTAAGAAAGATAAGGAGGCGCTCGAAGATGACAAAGACTTCCTCGACAAGGATAACAATAGACTTCGCGATCAGAGAGACGAGCTTCGCGGCCTGAGAGATGAGCTTCGCGGCCAGAGGGATGAGCTTCGCGGCCAGAGAGATGATTTTCGCGGTCAGAGAGATTATCTTAGGAAAAAGCTCGAAATTGTTCAATCAAAACTCCTTGTGAATTTTGTTTTCACGAAGCACCCAGCCGATGAAGACCGTCTGAGAGAGCTCGTTCAGGGCGGCGAATGGATTGCTATGGACCGGGTGCTTGACGAAGTTTTTCGCGACCACACTAGCCTTAGTCAAAGAAACTTAGAACTCGTCACTGAGACAAGTAAACTCCGGCATAATCTCGAAACGCTACAAAAAAGCATGCTATCCAACGTTGAACGGTTTCGGCCAACCCAGGACGACGAAATAGGGGAAGATTTCAAGGCTTTAGCCGCTGCTGTGAAAGTCGTCACTCGCGACGTCCCAAGCACCGCCGATACCAACAAGCTTGCTGAGGGGTTTAAATCTTACAGTTTGATTCAAGGGGTTTCAGTATCTCATTGGAAACACAAACTTCACCGAAAGTTTCTCTTGGAAGCCGCAATATGGTCAGTTCTCATGGATACTGTCTTTTCGACACCATTCTATGTCTTTGGCAAGTACGCCGACTTCTTTACTGGACAATGGATGGAGTTGTTCAAAAGTAGTGAGTATCTATGCTATGCCAATGGAGAATATCGTCGTTAATTATACCGTCAGAAGCGGAATCATCAAGCTCATCTGAATCTCGTGACTTCTCCTGGCCGTCGCCTTCGCCTTTAGCCGAGAAGTGGAGATACATTACCAGTGAGCAGCTTCGAAGAAAGATCGGTGGAAAAAGCCTGGTAGATGGTCCCGGCGGAGAGGGTGGCAATTGCGAGACTGACGAGGTGGTTGTATCCAGCCATGAAGATACAAAGGGCGCTGTTGTGGCAATTCTAACGGAGATACTCACATCAGTGGCTCCTAGCACCAAGTCTGCCAAAATTGAAAAAATCGTCAAAAAGGCCTGCGACCTGGCGCTCAAGTTAGGTATTCAGCGGTGCCGTATTCAGCTCGTTGCGCCCATGCTCAAGCAACAGTATATCGCAAAGAAGACAGCCGGTATCGCTGTCATCTCTGGCTGCGAAGATGTCAAAGTGGGTCGAGTTGAGTTTGTTGCCAATCCAGGGCTTAGGAAATGGGGCGACGGGCACGGCGACCATCTCGACGAATCCCTAGATCTTGTTCCTGCACTGGTATTCATTGAAGGCGAATAGGAAATGTGGTGGTTTTGCTCTTCCATATGGTATCCTCCATGCGGAGATGTTGCTACCTACTGAATATGTCATTGCCAGAGTATCCTACTTGTCTATGATGCCGCGTCGTGGAAAGGAATCCTTATTCGATGGGGCAAAGTCCTCGAGATCCGCGACATTGTATTAGGCACATGATAAACAAAAACGCCCCTAATTCGCCCTGAAGGGGCCCGGTGAAATTATCCTACGTAAAAAAGGCTCTTGCATTACAGATGAGAATCACGTTTCCACTTACCGGTGCGTTGATGGGCTACATTCAAGAATTGGAGCTCTTCTGGCGGTGCCGGTCACGTTGCTAATAGAATCCAATCAAAAGATGACACTGTACAAACATCCTACCTACAGAGCCATTTTAAGGGTTTTCAAACAGGTGCCATTTGTTAGACTAGCAGGATTCGTCTTTTCTTCAGTAAGATGGTTTACTAGTAAACTTGGCCGGTGACCTCCCTAGTGTATACAGTCTCTGCACTCTCACAGTGTGTAGAAATTAAGTCATTTTCGTCAAACATACCTGTTCGACACTGTTCACCATGTGCAAAGCAAGGCATGGAGGTCTTGGATAAATTTAGCCTATTCTAATAATGCACATTAGTCCTTGGCCTTGGAATAGGCGCCAAACTAACTAGCAATTTTAATCAGCACACTTCTCACTAATGTTCTAAAGCGAAGCACCTATGTAGCATTCACTGTGCTTTTCCCTCCCAGCACTTCGATGCGCGCCGGAAACAGCAAATTCAAACGACACGGCTGCCGGCCTGCGCTCGGCTCAGTAATCCTCAAGCCAAAATGCTTTCGTTATCGAATTCACCCGCACCTCGGTAGGAACGCGGCTGGCTTTTCTTTTCCCATCGCAGCACAGCAACTTTACGCGAATGATTCCGATTCCACTTTTATCTATATTGAATATCTTTCCTTTTTAGCCTCAAAATAGATTGAGAGAATTTCTAGGGCCGTAGTGCCGTCTGCGCACACCCTAGGTTACCTGCGCCTAGCCTTGTAGTAAGGCGGGCTTTAAATTTCTTATCCACGACTTTCATTATGGTCCGCGGCCTTTAGGGACAAGATATTAGGTCCTAAGGTAGTGTTTTTAAGGATCACTACAAATTGGCCACAATTATTGTTTACTGCATCTTTCTAGC
Source organism: Lepidopterella palustris CBS 459.81 (assembly GCA_001692735.1). NCBI lineage: Eukaryota > Fungi > Ascomycota > Dothideomycetes > Mytilinidiales > Argynnaceae > Lepidopterella > Lepidopterella palustris. The sequence goes on from KV744892.1 coordinate 54,584, forward strand.
TGCTATTATCTAGGCTTGGAGTAGGCTTGGAGTCAGCTTGGAACCCCACGCCTTCGTCCAGGGGAGGCAGATCTATACGCGCAACCCAAAGGGCCTTTTAGTTATCTAAATGGAGGGACAATCCTCTTGGCCGTGTTAGTATATCCTTTCTTAATCCATTACTATAAAGGATCCATCTTATTCCAACTCTTATTTAGTTGGTATGGCTTCACGGTTGTCAACTTCTTGTCGAGACTCGGGCGAAAGTCAAGTACGGATATGTCATGGTTTCTTCATGGCACCACTTAGGATTTCTCCAAAATATTGCTTCTCTTTGTAGCGCACCGCGTCACGGCTTGCGTGATGTCTCGCTATCGCAGAAAGCTTGCTGTATACTAGCTTCTCGCTGGCGAATTGATCGCGTTTGCGGCAGTGGCTCTATATTATATCGGTAGTGTTGCAGCCAGCAAAGATTATGTTTCTCAACGAAGCAGGAGATGACTCAATTTCGGGCATCGACGGGCGTGAATCGAAGTTGTTGGCTGCATTCTACATTGTCCAACTCTACGTGCTGGTTCGGGCGATCATGCATATAATGCGCTGTTCTTAGGTGATTGAATTTGTACAATCAGTGAGTGGGCCGAAACGAAATTGTAGGACATATATTCACAGTCTTGCTAATTCATGATTCTTTTGAGTAGTCTACTCGGAGTATCAATCAAGCTGTCCTTTTCATCTTTATACGTAACCTCTCCGAACTCGTCATCTCCCTTCGCTATTGGCTTCTCGTCCACAACCAGAACGCTTTGTGCTGGTGGCACATGGCGTAGTCTGTGGTCTCTGCTCGTACATGTTACCGCGCTATATCGCAAAAGCCGGACAGGAGGTCACGCACGTTGACTTGGCAAGCGAGATCCTAGGCGAAGGCCACCATATCGCACGCTCGCAGATTGTTCGGCAAATTCAGAACGATATTTCGGATGGGCGGCGCCTGCCAGCGATTCAGAAGGTGCTTGGGGAGATGTTGATGGAACCGGGCGAGACGTTGCCGGCGGATAGGGATGACAGGATGAGGCTTTGGCCGGACGATGATATTAGAATGACTCTGGAGCAACAAAAGGATTTCCTCGAGCGATTGCAGGAAAAGGATGGGGATATGGAGAGCTCGGTTTGACCTCCCATTTCAGAAAACCGACTTTTGATGAGGAGTATGTATTGAATTTGCGTTGGGGTGGCGATGTGAAGCATTCTCGGCCTAATTAGGCAGTGCCAAATAACGTCCCAAATTAGCCCTGAATGGACTCGGCACGATAAACCTATCCTACATTGGTATATGTGCAGGGCTCGAGTTCACGACAAATAATATTCAGCGCTGGTGCATGATTCGAACAAACCATATACCTTACCAAACCATTCGAACAGATCTATAATGTCGCATGGGCACCCGGCTTCGAAGCCAGCCTTGTTGATTTGGGGGGCCATGTTATTCTGCATGCAACTAAGGTCTATAAAAGTCCTCTGAGCAATCTCGCCCATCCAACAAGGCAACCAAGCGCTACTCTAATTTCACAATACATTTTTGCGACTAATAGCACGAAACTGCACGGGTGTGAATTTTACAAGTCTCCTGTATGACGTGTATTGTTAGGAGGGGCAACCCTCCCAAGGATCTCTAACAACGCCCATCAGGGCCACAGCGAACGACACCCACCTAAGCTCCCTGGGTTTTTGTCCGTGTGGAAAAAGAGCGTGCTTCGGCCGCAAACATTGAACCAACATCTTTCGAATCGCATCGTGCTGTTGAACTCGACTATCCAACGAATCAAAGACCGCCCCACCACCAAGCTTTCATCCTCCCGTAACGACAAAAACTTAATTACCGCAAGGGGCAAGTGTATCCTGTGACAAATCGGGGAGTTTTGAAGACCTTCCAGGCGAGGCTATCGATAAGCCCTATATAGATACGTTTAACGTCCCTTATCGGTCGTCCCAAATTCATTCATCACCTTTCTTTTTTTTTTTTTTTTTTAAATTGTCATTCAGTGTAATCCACCACCTTTCGTGATTCGGCCCTGGAGTTACCTACGCTCAAGGTCCATCATACAAGAAAATTCGCAATGGCTGTCCCTATTATCCCTGTCCTCGCCCTCTCTGCTGTTATGCTGGGTGCTGTATACAAGTATATCATCCACCCATTATTCTTTTCTCCTTTACGCCGTATCCCCGCCGCGCATCTCTCTGTGCCCTTCTCGCCGCTATGGATCCTCTGGATACGGCAGCAAGGGCGCCAGAACAGAACGATTCTGGCGGCGCACGAGAGGTTGGGCCCAGTTGTGAGGTTGGGGCCGAGGGAGGTGAGTGTGAACTGCGTGAGGGGGGGATTGAGTACTGTGTATACCGGAGGGATGGAGAAGGGGGAGTGGTACAGTAATCTGTTCTACAACTATGGGTAAGTTTTTGTAAATCTGTCTCAGAAAAATTTTGCACAGGTCGATTTCAAGATCGCTCAGTCTGTGGTCACGACGATAGTCGTGGTTTTTTATGAAGAAACTATGGGTTTCTGAACAAGATCCTCTTCAATTTATATGTATATCCCCTGCCCTACGCTAGGGCAATTGGGTTACCATTGCTTACTTACTCCCTTCATCAGCCTGCCGAATATGTTCTCTACCAACGCTAGCAAACCTCACTCAACGCGCAAACGCATGATCTCAAATACCTACAGCAAATCCAACATTAATTCTTCCGCCGTACTCACAGCTCAGACCTCCATAATTCTGTACGAGCGCTTTCTACCCCAACTCTTCAAGACCTTTTCTGCCCAGTTGACCGAAACTGCAAGTGTATTAAACATCTATGCCCTCATTAGCGCCGTAACCATGGACATCGTTACCGGCTACATTTTCGGCCTGTCTGCAAGCTCCAATTTAACCTCCAACACTGCCAGCTGCTCCCATTTCCTAGATTTGTATAACGGGCGCCGATCGTACAATTTCTGGCCGCAGGAGTTGCCGGGAGTGACGAGGTGGGCAAGGAAACTGGGTATCAGGCTCGTCCCGGAATTTGTCGATGCTGCCAACGACGAAATCGAAGCCTGGGCACTGTCAATGTGCGACAAAGCGGCCATTGCCTTGGAGCAAAGTTCTGAAGAAAAGAAGGCAGGTGAGAACCCGATCAGTCTAGCAGATACGCCAGTTGTGTACGGGCAGCTCGCTTCGGCTTTGGTGAAAGAATCGCAGAAAGAGGTGCAAAAAGATCTCAACGGCGATCCAAATCATCCTGATGTAGCAGGAGAATGCCAAAAGAGTCTTCGCCTTACCATCTCCTCGGAGCTACTCGACCATCTTGCCGCAGGCTTCGACACCTCAGGTATAACGCTGACGTACCTTGTTCACGAACTTAGCCAGAGAAGAGAACTGCAGTCCGCCCTGAGGGCCGAGTTGCTGACTCTTTCACCTCCTCTTCTACCATCTTCTGCGCCCGTAATCCCCGACGCTAAAGCCCTTGACGTGCTCCCGCTCCTCCACGCCATCCTCTGGGAAACACTCCGCCTTCACCCCGCCATTCCCGGCCCACAGCCCCGTGTCACTCCCGCCGGAGGGTGTAGCCTCGGCCCGGATCCGGGATTCTGGGTGCCGGGGGCTGTGAGGGTGAGCGCGAGCGCGGGCTGCCTGCATGCGAATGAGAGTGTTTTCAAAAAAGCGGGTAGTTGGAAGCCGGAGAGGTGGTTGGAGGTCGATGGCGAAAGCAGGAAGGAGATGGATAGATGGTTTTGGGCTTTCGGAAGCGGTGGACGCATGTGCGTTGGGAGTAACTTGGCCATTTACCGTAAGTTAAGATCTTGTGCTTTTGTTGTAGAGCTTAGCTGTGTGGGGCTCCGTGGTCGACTGTGACATTTGTACGATGTCACTACTGGTTACGGTTTAACTTTCGCAGTTGAAAACTATGTTGCTGGTGTGTGTTAACAGATGTGAAGAGCCACTCTTCATGCTCATGGGCGCCACTCCTTCACGAGCTCGGCCCGAGTGCATCATGGATATTAGCAGACTGACAGTGTGGCGAACAGAGATGAAATATATCGTCGCAGCCATCTACTCAAACTTCGCCACCAGCATCGTCGACGATAGTGGCATCGAACAAGAGGACGCCTACACGGCCCCGCCCAAAAGCGACAAGCTCATGATCCAGCTGGAGCGTGTGTGAATGGGGCCATGTCTGCGGTAGAGTTTAGGGAGGGGTGGCCCCGAGGCCACTCTGGCATCACTGGGGCACGTAACCGAGGAAAACTCTTACGTGGACTCCCATATCCTATTGGGGAGTGGCGATATGGCCTTTGGTCTGGAAGCCTGGATTGGGCCTACGTGGAGAAGTACCAAGATTGGGAGGCTTTTGGGTTTGGGTGTGTAGATCTGATCGTGGTGCTCTATTGGGCGGAAGTAAAACGAAGTGGGGGAATCACAAGATGGCTGGCGAGAGCGTCAGCGAAGCTAGTTGCGCTAGATAGGTAATTGACAGTCACTGTTTCTGCATTGCGGAACGCATGCCCAGAAAGACGTGAGTGGGCCTGCTGCATGCTGCACCCACGAGGGGCTGCCTGGCCCGCTTACCGTCAAGTACGACAGTGGGAAAAGCTGTTCGAGGCTATGCTGTGGCCGCCTTTACCGGTTGACGGTGCAAGCTTTGCCTCGTGGTGGCAGGCAACGCGGCCGGGTTCAAGCACGATTTCGCAACGGCTTTTCCTGTGGCCCCGCAGCAGGTAGCCGAACTGGGGCTTGAGTGACTCCCTGATGAATGCGATGCCCGGACTGCGTCAGGAGGGATTGTAACGAGTAAGACAAAGAGTAGTTCTGCCCGTCGGGCGAACGAAAAGATATCGGAAGTTCCGACGCAGGGTAGGGTAAGGGATGAGGGATTGAGGTTTGAAGGGCGGTGGGAGCAGATTATTGGTCTGAAGGTTTCCATTAGCCCAGTTTTGATGGAGAGGAGAGGGTGGGATGGGTATTAGGACATGGCCAGACTTCTGTGAGTCTAGGCTACCAGCTGGTGCGTTATCTTGGTGAATACTTTAACAAACCTGATTTTTGGATTCCGCTTCTCTTTGATCCAACCACTGTGGTTGCTACACGGCATATACTCTGACTAGAGCAGATAATGCATGTCATCGGACAGAAGGTGAGGATTACGGAAATCATAAAATGGCAATCACCGCGACTGGAAACTCGGCGGCTGAAATGGGCAGCTTCAAGGATTAGTTGAAGAAGGATAGTCACCAAAGTTGAGCTTGAGCTTCTGCGGGCATCTGTAAGGACTGGCTGTCCACTGTGGTCCACCGTGGTCCACTATTCTCACCCAACCAAACAAACAAGCCGTGCTGCTCACCCATTCGCAGATGGCTGAAACGACTTGGGGAAGAGGCTCAAGCGTGATACTGCACAAAGGCGCAGATCACTGGGATTGACTCGACGCGCATGGTTCGGACGGAGCCACTAGATCGAGCGAGCCAAAGATGCTGTGAAGAAACTCGGTCAGGCATGTGCTGGAGCGTGTGCCGAGAAGTAGGGTTTTAGCATGTAGCTAGAGGTCAAAATACCACGGCCTTTTAGTGTGCAAAGGCTAGATTGCTGGGCAAGCATGTGCAACCGGCAGACGGACAATAAAAAGAGCAAGCAAGATTAAGCAACAATTATCTTCCGTCAGCTAGGGCAGTCTTTTCGGAGCAATAGCAGCCGGAGAAGTGGCAACAAGGAGGGAGAAGGTTTGGCCCATTTCTGGTCAGGCGAAGGGAGATCTGTCCATCATTCTCTTGGACTTGCCTGCACTTTCCTTCCCTGCTTCTGCCGTCCGGAACAGGAAGGGTAGAGAAGCAGGGGAACGACAAGCTTCCGGGGCTTGGACGATATTCATCCAGGTAGGTTTCAATGCCGAGCCATCTTTGAAGCATCTGTGATGGATGCAATTAACCACCACTCTTGGATTCGGCGCGGAAGCCGTTTGGAGGAGGACGTGGTTACTGCGCCCGTGGTTGTGAGTCGCGGGAGAAGCAATCTAAAAACTTCTGACGGGTCCTTGAGCGCGACTCCTTGAACGCAAAGACGACACTTCGCGGAGGATGACGGCGGATGCAGAGATTAAAAAGTCGTATGCAACAGCATGGTGCTATTGAGCATCTATCGCACCGTGCGGAGATGTATCTGTTTTCTGCAGGAACAGCGGCTGACTTTTTTTTTTTCTGTACAAACACGTCGGAACATAGCTGTGAAAGCCCTGGAGGTCAGCGGTCGACGATCCGCCTTGGGCTGATGATTGACAGGAACTTGATTCCGAAGGGTCAATGTTCCGCAGAGCCTTTGCCGCCGCGAGATTGCCGCGCAGCGACTGGGAGAGGACCAGAAATCTGGGGTTGATTAAAGGAACCTGGCTCGCGAAAGATTCCAAGATTGCTAAGTGCAGGGCCAGGAATATGGATGAAGTCAGGAGTCTGCCGGGCAATAACAATAACGGAGTGATTAGATCTCTCCCGCAAACACGTTACTGTCACCACCACGCCGTCGACGTTTGCAAGCACCTGTCACTTGGTGATTTGGTGATTTGTTTCGTGGCTAAACGGCCAGCGAATTGGGGCGACGTGATGCGTGTAACATGCAGAGGGAGAATTCTCAGATTCAGAAATTATGCGAGCAGTCAATCATCAGCCCTGACCATGATCGGCCCAGCCCTTTTTCCCTTCCAGCCACCTTTTTTTACTTTTTTCTCTCAACGGCGATCGCCTTTTTTCAAACACCCAGCACCGCAGACAATGACCAAGGCCATGCTACTCGGGACTGCAACCTGCCGTGGACAAGCGGATCCGCTTGTCCTGCTCAATTGAGCTGAGCCTTGACTGCAATAGTTGCCACTGCCTCCGAGATGGCCAGGAGTATCTGGTTTGATCGACACGGCGATAATTCATGAAGCATCGCTGCGTTGGATAACGATGTCGTTCCGGGCACGCTGGCCATTTTTGAAGCCGCTCCTGTGCGACCAAGGTATGTATTGGCTGCATTCACAAGGGGGCGTTTGCAGCATTCTATCAGTTTTCGATGCAGCAACATCGTTGGACCCTCCGTAAGATAGAGCACGCGGGCCAGCTGCCATGGGACGTGTCCGTACCACCACAAGAAACTAAAAGGGGGTTTGGAAACAACGAGACTGCTCTATCTCTTCTCCTCGGTCTGCTTCAAAATTCTTTGTGGCAGACAGAACATGTTAGCACGACAGGCCGAGCGGAGTGTCGTGAGATATTGGCGAAAACGAACATCCATAAAATGTATATACAATCTTTCAAGTAGAGTAGCACCTAGTTTCAATTGCCAAACTGCTGTGTTTTCTCTGGCAGCTTTGAGCCGTGGGCCTCTCTGCATTCGTCACATGGGAGCCGGGTCCCCCTTCTCCGCCTTGAGCAGCCCACCCATGCTCGTCGAACCTGGGGTTGCTGCTGAGCGACTGGAAGGCTCTTCAGAACAGGCTCTTCAGAACACCCATGTTGCTCCCGCCGCCGATTCCGCCTGTGCAGTACGCAGGCGTGCAGCAGGAGACAGCAGCCATCAGGCTGCATGGGCAGACCCCGTCTGGTTCGAATGTGACAAGCTGCTCATTGTTCCGTCTCTGCTTCAACGCAGGGCCTTGGCTCTTGAAGTTGTCCGCCGTCCTCTCGCCTTGCGCCCGCCATATAGAAGGTCGATTTTCACATTTGCTTCGGGCCTTTTTGCTTCTGATATATTTTTCATTTTCCCTCCTGCCTCCCCGTCTCGCGCGCGCGCACATTCATTGCCAGATGTGCGCCAGCGGGCAGGTCCAGCTTCCTTACTTGATCACGTTCCCGGCCTCTGCGCTGAGCACACACCGTCGTTTCGTTTCCCAACAATTTCCCGGCGTAGCACCACAACGACTCGGAGTCGAGTGAAGGCAGATCGGAAAGAGGAGCAGCTGGAGATATCTACGGAGGGCAGCGAGTAGTGTGGGCAGGTTGGAGCGAACAGGAGGGCTGGTGGCTTGCGTCCTTGGCCAGGTGCGCGAAACTCGGACGATCTACCCAGGGCCAAGTTTGGTAGCGAAGATATTCTAGCCGGAGATCACGAAACCTTGAGCTCGAAGTGGCGTAGACGAGATTTCGCCCGTTGTGTCTAGCAGGGCCAGGGCACGCCAGTGGACTAGCAGTGGGCCAGAGGAGCGCAGCGGAGGCAACGGCCAGAGCTCCTGCACGTCAAATCAATCAACAACATCGACTCGAAGCGTCCTAGTAGCCTCGGCCGGCATCGCATTGCCCTCACATTCACCAAGACTCGAACTTCCTCTCCCTCACTGCTCCACTCCCTCCTCTCCCTCCTCTCACTCTCTCACTCTCTCTCTCACTCTCACACACACACAAACACACACTATCTCACCCTCCCGCTGCCCTTCTCCCTCTGCCTTCTCTCCTTTGCCTCCTCTCCTCTGCTCTACTATCCTCTCCTACCCCCTCACTGATACCTGATCTCTCTCCGTCTTCCTCAATCTCCCGCTCTGCCCACTAGTCATCCCAGTCTTCGCCGAGGCGAGCATATGACGACGAGAGTCAGGCCATCATACTACCGCCGATAGCCGTGCAAGCCAGAGTGTTCTTTGTCCATTGCCGTTGCTCCCACGGCTCGTTTCCGTTGCGATTTCGAATAGTGTGGGACCAGGCCGTCAGTCAGTCAGTGCGTGTTGTGTCTGCTATGTTTCCAAGGCGAACTCGGGAAACGACAGCGATAGTAGATTGAGGGGAAGAAGCAGGTTCAAAGACATCCGGCTGCGGTTTGCGCCATCTCCCGCCCGATCCCCAAAAGTTGGCCTGATTTCGGTACCGTCGACGGAGTTGCGGGTCACGAAAGTCAAAACAGGGCCAGGCAGACCTCAAGTAAACAAAGGCAAACAGAACAGCCGTCTGAAAGGTGGAGCGTGTAGGCTACGATCAGCTGCTGACGTCCCCAAGAGGCACGCGTTAGTGATCAGCAAGACTAAAGCAGAAGGGCGACCTAATATCGAACCTTCTTCCGTTGCGGTGGTGCCTCAAGGTTTCCCAACGATTTCGTCTTGAGTCCAAGAGACCCGACGTCACCGAGCACAGAGAGTTCGATAGGCTGGTATATAACATCATCGCCCCATGGGATAGACCAGGCGCGATCCTATCTATCCAGCACTCTGAACACGGTACTGTGCAAACTGATCCTAGCTTCGCTCCCTTTCTCCCATCTTCCTTCAAAGCTGCTAGATCGGGCTCTGACGTTCGCTACCTACCTGGATGCTCCTTCCCGCCTCATCTAGCTCAATGCTCCTCTCGAACTTCTATGCAGGGCTGCCTCACGTTGACCATACACTCGCCGACGCCATTTTTTCACAACTACAGTACTATCCCGTCAGACTGCCGACGCAACTTTAACTCTCTCCAATACCCCCAATTCGCAGGTATTTCAAAGTTATCATCATCCGGGAAGCCTACCCTATTCGATCCGTGGCTGCGCGCGCCTTCAAAGTCCGATCACCGGCTAACCTTGGTCTGACACGCCTCCTCCCCGCCTTCTCCCCGCGCCTTCTCCCCGTGCCTTCTCTCTCTGGCTCCCGCGCCTTCTCTGTGTGGGTTTTTCGGCAGACTGCACCAAGGCAGAGTCGGACTGTACCACGGATTACCAAGCCGTCATTGCATTGTTACACGTCTTCACACTTGGTATACAGGAATTCGGCGGCGTACCGTGGCATTGCGTCTGCCCACTTCATGTACAATTTTACACAGCCTTCCTACCCGTCGGTTGCTTCTGGCCCGGTACTGAGCAGGTACGACAGAAGATCGCCTCAAGGGTCCAATTCCATCACCGTCAGGCCTTCAACTAACCATACTACACCTAGCCACGACATCGATTTGAAGCTGCGGCAGGAGCCAAGGGAAGCCCTAGTTACCACCGAGGGTAAAGAGAAAGGTCCGTCAGTATCACTCGTGCATGAAGTGGGTGCGATTTGCTGACCCTTTTCAGCTCGAAAACCAGTCGATCCGCCACCGATTATTCAACTCTCCGTCAGGCCTACGGCAGACCCGTCACAGTGAGTCGTGTAAACTGCACCTTGGGGGCTGTTAGCTGACCATCATCAGACACTTCCTCCAGAGTCCGTACTTGTTCATGTGCACAAGCCTTTACAAGCCCGACAAAGATGAAGCATGGGAAGGCAATGGCAACAAATCTCTAGCGGGATCCTTGGTGTCGTCGCTTCATCGGTTGAAAGACACTAACAATAAAGGTGGGGAATAGTATGCGCCATGCTCGACTGGTCAATTCCCATGACTGACGGTATGGATTAGATGGCGGGTTCTTTGTATTTGGAGACATCTCAGTCAAGGTGCAAGGAACCTTCCGGCTCCATTTCAGTCTGTTCGATTTGCGGAAGTAAGCAATGCCTCTACAGGTCTCAGAAGAATGGTGGTGCTAATTTTGTCCAAGGGATTCCCACGATGTTGTTTACCTTGGGTCAATAACGTCGGAACCATTCAGGGGTGAGCCGACCTCTTGATTGAAACGGGCAAGTCTACAAACTAACTCTTCACGTAGTTTTGCTTCCAAAGGACTTCAAAGGCATGGATGAATCGACGTACCTCTCTCGCGCTTTCTCGGACCAAGGTGTTCGTCTGAGGCTTCGAAAAGAGCCAAGGGCTATGATGGGGTGAGTTGAAGCCCATTTTGCAAGACACGCTCGCTAACATGAAAAGAAGAGGGAATAAGCGACCGTACTCATACACGGTTGGCGACTCAGGCCAATCGAATGCCCCACTTGCGGCTCGACCGAACACGAATATCGACGCGTATTCGTACCAGGATGATCTCTCCCAGTCTCCTGCTAAACGCTATCGCCCTTCGGGTGACCTTGATGAGAACGAGCGGAAAGATCATTACCCTGATCATTCTACGGCAGGCTTCCCCTCTACCTATGGCAATTCGCAATATCCCGTCCGACAGCCGAGCTATAGCGGTATGTCAACGCTTGCCGGGCAAGCAATGACACCATACCCAAGCTTTGGCGCCTATACAGCTGGTGGCACACCACCATACCCATTCCGTCCAAATATCGGCGGAGCATCGTCTTATATATCAGACTCTTTGCTGCCAACGACGGGGGCAGGAGCAATGTCTTCTCAGTCTCGATTTCCAGAGTACAACCCTGCGCCCATGTCTCAAATGTTCACACCCTACAGCCAGCAGAGAGGCCTTCCGGCTTCGTTGACGTTTGGAGAGGAATCTAGCTCCGGCCTAGGCGCTTATAGAACTTCATCAACGGCCGGAATTGGCGATAATCGACCGTCCACGGCCACGGGTGTGCCGCCTACCATGTCGCAACACACCCCTCATTCACAACATTCGTCGCATCCCTCTCATGATTCGATGACTTCTTCCCGTGGCCCAACGCTGAGTCAATCTCCGCAACTTCTCCGACCGAGCTATTCAGTCCCTGACCATTCATTTGGGTCACAGATCCCTGCGTCAAACAGGCCCGTAGGACGTTATGAGGAACGTGTGGCAATTGCCCAGTCCCAGTATCCAAACCAAAGGAATCACTTTCAGGTCCCAACTACAGATCGCGATTTAACTAGTCATACAGATACTGGAGCAATCCCGCCCCTTCTCAGCTTTCCACCGGATTCTGATGCCAAAGATAACACGGGCACAGGTCAACCTACCTGCCAACCTACCTAGTGAACGAAAGGTCATTTTGAAATGATGAGATTGCGTTCAACACTGCTACACTCGACGCGGACTGCGCACGACTACGGTATTGAGATAATTTTTTTCCTTTTTCCACATCGAATGTCTGAATCATGGAATGGCGTTTGTGATTTTCTGACCAGGGGGCAAAAGTGTTAATGATTTCAGATGAATAAGGCGTTTTTTTGCTTTTTTCTTGCATGGAGCATTATGTTTGGGCCTGTACGAAACTGAGAAAAGTGGGCGGTTTTTGTCTTTTTTTTTTCCTCCTTGTTGAGTTCGCATGTCAGTGTGTGTTGTTTCAGGTCGGCTTCTCTTATGGGCTGTACGGCTATGGGTGTGTAATGTTATGAGAAAAGCTGCATTGAGCTCCCAGGGTGGATCGGTTTTCCACACACTTCGTTTTGATAGAAATGTAGTTTCTCATGAAGTATTTGATGATGCACCAAGCCAAATGAAATAGCTTTGGTACCTTCATGGTGTTATGTGAGACGGACTTGACTTTTGGAATCCGGTTGTGCAATCTTTGTGCCATTTCCCGTCCGGACTTGGTAGTCTCGTTATGTGTGAATGCGGTGCCGTCTCATTCAATTATACGTGCAGTAACAGCAAACTTTGAAGAACCTTTCAGTTTTTCTGACTGGTTGTCATGGTCAAAGTGTCAGGGTCTCTCCAGTCCAACAGAGCCTTGGGTTGTGCTTGGAACTGTTTTAAGTAAAGATTGGACGTCAACAAAATGTGGTTGCAAGGTAAGTTGCAAGGTCCACGCGTGGCGCCAATGTTCTCAGCAATTCACGGGAAATTTGATAAGGTTACCTAAATAGGAAGTTATGCTTAGTAATTGAAATACTCCGAATCAGCCCGGAAGAGGCCGCTCAGGATTACTTCCATCAAGAAAGGCTGGCGATTCCATCAATTACCAAACTTCCTCGCCATTCGTCTTGTCACTCCACTCCAAGACTACAATCAATAAAGAAAAAAAAATAATAATAATAAAAAAGTGGGGTGCGGACAACATGCTATGCGTAGTACTGGGTATGGTTCATTTCAGAAACCATATATATTCAAACACTGAATACAGGAACGAATACACCTTGCTGGCTGAACCCGAACCCAGGAATGGTCCAAAGTAGAACACAAGAATTTTATGCGCCCATAAACAGAAATCCAGAAATCCCAGGATATCTCGTGCTGTACATGCAATGATTGCTAAAGCCTACCGTCCTGCTTTTCCAAGCCAAGAAGAACCAGAACCCAAATCCGAATATCCCAGCACCGCAAGACGCCTTGAGAACAGAGAAACTGATCCCCAAACCCGAAATGACGGCAGAATAAAAACCACAAACCGCAGCGGCAGAAGCATTGTTATAATATGACAGCGCCGTATTCACGCTGGCCAGAAAGGAAGATGCGCAGAGCTGTTGTTCACGCATCAGCCATGACAACATCCACAGTATCGTCTTCCTCGCCCTCAGCATCAACATCTGCATCTGCATCTGCATCTGCATCGGCATCGGCATCGGCATCGGCATCGGCATCGGCATCTTCGTCCTCAGCCATAAGCACCTTCTCCTTCCCTTTACCTTGGCCCTGCCCTCTCGTCCTAGGACTAAAGCCATTTACATTCCTAATCTCGCTACTCTCAGTTTCCTCCTCTCCCAACCCGACCCCGTTGACCATTTCTCCAAGTTTGCTTCTTGTTCTTCGCACGCTACCGCTCGGCGTTACGGCGCCGCCGTTGCCGTTTATGGCTGGCGATGCTTTGCCCGTACCGTTGCGGCTGGGAGACAGCTGGATATTTTTTACGCCGATGCCGAAGGAAGCGTTCATGTTACGTCGCGCCGGCGTGCTCGTACGTCTCCGTGAGCCGAACGGCCGACCAGCGCGGCGTTTGGATGTAGGCATACCCGGGATCGGGGGAAAGACTTCGAAGCGTGACGGGGGGATGTGGAAGACACTATTTGCAAGCGGCGCAAAAACATTGGTTGTGGGGCCAGTTCCACTACCCAGGCTATTTGGCAACGGTGTGCCAGGTGTGGAAACTTGAGCGCCGGGATCTGCGGTCGGGAGCGGTGTTGTTTGATCACCGTCTCCAGCGGTAGAGTCGGTATTAGAGATGGCGCGGGAGGGACCGCCGCTGGAGCCGTTCTGTCGCGCCGCCATGTCCAATTGCACGCCTTCTTCCGGCGCCGCTTGGGCATTATCTTCTTCGGCGCCTTCGCGTGGTTGCACCGTGTGGATCGCGGGCCCGTCTTCGTACTGCGAGAGGTTGGTACGGCCCATGACGTAAGGCGTCCATACTAGGGCGTGGGGATTGACTCTGGGATGGTTGCGTTGTGCGCATTTTTCAATGTACTGATTGAAATAGGTGTAGTCGAGGCGGAGGGCATAAGTTTTGGTGACTGGATCGCGCACGAGGGCGCGTAAGCCTTCAAGTGCCGACACGATGTCATCCGGTGTCATACCCGTGCGTTCGGATATTTCGGTGATGCTGATGGGATCGCGTTGTTTGACAAGCTCGGTACATAGGATTAGGCGCCAGTATGTGCGGTAGCTGACGAGACCCATATCGCTGAGCGGTTTCTCGGGGCTTCCAGTCTTCTTTTCAACCCGTGTCAGGAGATAGGAGAATTCAATCAGAAACTGGCCGTAGCCTTTGCGCTGGTGAATCGGTAGGACGAGAATGCAAGAGACGTTGTTGAGAGAACTAGGTCGTTTCTCCTTGGAGAAGTATCCAACGAAGTGACATCCGTATTCGTTATTCTCTGTCATGACGTAGAAAAGAAAGGGCTCGACATCGTAGTATAGTGTCTTCGATCCGAGGAAGAGTTTTGCGAGAAGACAGAGATTTTGGCAATACACTGGATTCTTACGGCCGTCGACTTCGAAGAATGAGAAGCGGCCATCCCGATAGATCTCGTCACCCGGTGGATGCTTTGCGGGGCATTTCAGCTAAGAATTTCATTAGTGACACAACAACTAAAACATGTCCGAGTGAAGAAAAGAAACCATGTCGTACCTTGTGTCTCCATGCTACATAATCGGAATTCATGTACTTGAGACAAAATTCACATATGTAGAGCACCTTGTTCTTGCTGTACTCTTCCGGATATGGTGCAGCGTGCCAAGTATCGATTTCCCACCCACCGAAGCTGATGCATTTTATCTTGCTTGGAGGACCAGACATCTTGTGGGCCGGACGAGTGGGTTCCGGAGCACCATAAAGAGCCGTTTGCTTTTGTTTCCAGTCCTCTTCAGCCTTTATCCTTGCATCTTCGAATCGCTTTCGGTCTGCTGGCCCGGGGTATGTTTTTTGAGTATCAGCATCCGTTTCTGAGAGGATGCCTCCATATGGCTTAGACTTGATATCATCTATTTCCTTATCTGGGAATGCATAGAATGGTGTGGCGTAGTGTGATTGAATTGCTGGATAGTGAGAAATTTCTGGTTCTTCGTGTACTACCTGCTGTGTCTTCCTCGACCGATCCCGAATTCTCTTTTTCCTAGGCTTAGCGGAAAGAATCTTCTCCATTCTCTCCGGATTAAGATGAAAGGCGACGATAAGGCTAACTCCAGGTGAATCAATAGTCCAGGCCAGGGGCTTTTCGGCTTTCTTTGGCCTCGAACGTCGTGGTCGAGAGGATCTGGTTTTTGGAGAGTCTTCTTCGGGTCCTGATTCACCAGCATCTTCACTTTCGATGGCCTCCGAAAGTGCAATTCTCACTGCGCGCGGCGACGATGCTGCGAATGAAGTGTCAACTGCTATTTCGGAGCTGGAGGCCGCTTCGGAAGGGCGGCGCTTCTTTCGTGTTGGTCGAGATGGCGGTTGCTCGTCCTCATTCGATGCTTTTCGTTTTCTCAATGAGCGAGATCCGTCCATAGGATCGTCAGGAAGAATCAGATCATTGAAGACTGAATGCCCGCCAGGTTTGTCTGCGCCTCGGTGTGAAGGCAGGAGATCCCTTGCTAGCTTAGGAACCGATGATAATCTACGCCGACCTGCAGACTCTGCACTGTGTTTCGTGTCTTCCTCAAGTCCATTTTCAACGCAAGTGGTGCAGCGCCAATGCTCGGCATCTTGGATATGAGTAAGTGAATGTTTAGTCTCGGTTGATTGGTGAGGAAAGGAGTGGAAAGGCTCACCATCATCGGGCCTAAGAGAACTAGCGTTTCGGGCGCATTGCCGATGTGCTGCAGGAACGAGAAACATGTCAGCTACCCCAAAATGATAAAGTTAAGCATTGCGGCGGAAAACCACGCACCATTGTCCCCACACACAGCACAAGCAAGGTATTCTTCGAATTCCTCGCTTGGGTCGTGCTCTTCATCTTCACCACAAAATCTGTCAAATATTAGAAACTTTGTTCCCGGACAGTTGCAGCCGCACCGTATTCTGACACTTACATGCATCGATTGGGATCCGCCATTTCAGCCACCGCCTCTTCAGCAGCATCGCTCTCTGCTTCCCACTCGTTCTCAGCATCAGATTCTGAACTGCCCGACTCGGATTCTTCGCTGTCGCTAGCCTTGGCACTGGCATCCGATGAAGATTCTACGACGGCGTCGCCATCATTGTCGTCCTCATCTTCTTCCTCTGAGGCCTCATCAACCGCCGATATTTTGACAGCACCAACCGGTTCACCAGCTTCCTCTTCGTCGATTTCCTCGCCTTCAGCGTCCAAATCAGAGCCTACAGCATCTGTAGTATTTCCGTCTTCCTCTGTCTCTGGGCCAGCCTCATATACATCCACCTCTTCCTCCTCGTGCTCTCCATCTACATCACTGTCATCAGCCTCTGTGTTACTCGCTCCCTGGCCTAAAAGCCGGCTGGGCTCAGCCATAGCGTAAGTGACGACGGTCGCCAGTTTGGATACAAAATAATCCAGTGTAGCGTTTTGTCAGGTATTAAGGGTTATGTTATGTTGGCGGTGCAACCAAAT
This sequence comes from Lepidopterella palustris CBS 459.81, assembly GCA_001692735.1. Classification (NCBI taxonomy): domain Eukaryota; kingdom Fungi; phylum Ascomycota; class Dothideomycetes; order Mytilinidiales; family Argynnaceae; genus Lepidopterella; species Lepidopterella palustris. The sequence goes on from KV744892.1 coordinate 71,250, forward strand.
GGCACCTGGTTGGTGCTGTCATGAAGTGAGGCCGCTGTCGCGTCGTAGATATGGGCGGGGAGTCGGAACGTGATTTTGAGGCCCGGAGACCGCTATAGGTTGTAGAAACCGCGATGTTTATTGAAAGTGTAGTTGGCGACACTTCTGAATCGTGTGAAGTGGATGGGAGACTGTTGCAGGCACGCCGTCAGTGTCTGTTGATGAGTTGTAGGAGCGAATCTCCCCAACGCGTCGAGATCTCAGGGAAATGGGGGAGCAAAGGAGGAATATTCGCGATTTCACTTACAGTATTGGTCCAAGCGACACTTCTGAAGGCCGTAGATTGTATTGAAAGCCTGTGGTTGAGTTTTGAACGCTGATGCCCCTTGATTTTGTGGTTCGGGGAAGCAGAAGTCTTCTCACGTGCTGGGCCGTTTTAATCGTGCCCTAGAGCCCTGCAGCAGCCTCACTCTAGGTGATCGAGTTGTTTAGAGCTATCCCTAGATCTGCAATGAATTTGAATTATATCGCTATAGGCATGATCGTACTGCCTATCTTCAGTTGATTCTTCTCACGTATAGCGCTGATTTATATCGACTCTCTTGTGTCTGCTCTGCTGGGTGGAGCGGAGAGTCTGTAGTCATGCAAGGTAACGCTTAAAAGGACCAGGCCCCGCTTGGCAACTTCGAAGCTATCCGGATCGCTCACCACCACCCAAGCAGCCTTCAACGTCAAGCCATTGCTCAACACTCAAACACTCGCCTGGGCCGCCATTTACAATCATGGGGGTCCCTTTCGAATCCTTGCTTCCCTATGGGATCATGATTGGAGTATGTTCTCCTGTTCGACCGATCATGCACTGTACTAAGCAAACAACCTCTTGCAGATGTTCGCCATCACTGGCGCTGGACTTGCTCAACTCCGATACATGCAGAACGGCGGAAAGAGAGGAAGGCGTGGACTCGATCAATGGGATAGGGTAAGTAACGACTCTGCGTCAATGGCAGGAGCCCAGCTAACATACTCCCAGCAAAGTGTGACACCACGTAACCATGGGTTCTGCACATGCTAAACTGGCAACAGTGATGGATCGCGATCGAAGATTAACGGGATTCGTAAGAGGGCAAACAGACAAAGCAGTGGCACCGCCTGGGTTCGAGTTGAACAATCCTTGGAGGGTATGTAAGGCAATCGACCATCTACGAGTTGAGGCTAATTATGTCGCAGCTGGAGAAACGTTACTACTAGGTCAAATATAATTCATCGGGTTCCAACTGAATCGTTTCTATAAAGCATCGCCCACGTCCATGTGATTTTAAATTATAGTAGATTACAAAGCGGCTTAAGGAATGGAGAGTTCGTTCGGCTCAAAAAGCCTCCTGAGTACATTAGCTTTCCTGTGCCTAGCGCACCATATTGCTTGGTGATCTCAGAAGCTATGCCCCGAATGTCTTCTTCCAGTGCCTCCACGCGGTCTTCTGTTTCAAATTTTCGTACTCTTGAGTTCCAGTGCACCCTCTATTTAAGATTGCCTTGCACAATAATGACCCCTGAGATTTTGTCCCCGCTTTCTAACATTTTAGTGCACACAATTTCTCCACTGAGGAAGACTTTTGGACTTGAACTGGTATAATAGTTCATGATGCGATAGTCGCTGAGTAGAAACTCAAGCTCGGTAAAGCAGTACATATCCTAGAAGTCCCCTTTTTTACTGATTCAATGTTTGTACACCACAGACGCAAACCAGCATCTGTGTTGCATTCGATATTCCTCCATTGGTGACTCATTGAAGTAGGGCATATGTGTCCTGAGACGATTCCGGCTCGATTGAGCCTAAGCGGACGGATGTGATCAATTGGACCGAAAACCACATAAACCATGTGTCGATCCTCTCCGACTTTGACGAGGTTGATCGCGTGGTTCCTGCAAGAGCAGTGAGGCTGGTGCCATGACAACCTCGGAATGTACTAAAAAAATGAGTATAAAAGTAACAGCTTGAGGGTCTCTAGTAATCCCATCCGAGAAACTCACCAGCCCTTCCATGTGCCATCATCCTTAACGCGTGCTCTGAGCAAAGTTCCAAAAATAAAGTTTCTCCATGTAATACCCGCCTCTCCATTCGCTTTCAACGATCTTCTTGTATAGTTCATCCGAACAAAGCGAAATCTGGTGATGGTGGGAGTAGTGCAAGGTCAAATTTTCAAACAGTATCTCCACGAAGTGATGCTTTTGAAGGAGGGCAAGATATCGCAGAGAATCCGGGGCACTTTCTTTTGATATGTCAAATATTGGATCATGGGAAGGTAGCATAAGGCGGTCGAAATATCTCTCGGGCTACTCTTTTGTATATGTCGGTCCCTCCTGGGGATCCATGGTGACGACACAGTCTGGATTTCGTTTGGCCGCCGCAGCAGAAAAGAAATCATCCTCTATGCCTTCATATTTATAGATACGAGAGCCGACGTAGCAATAATTAGATGCTAGCTCTTGGCTGAAAAGGCGCCAAAAACAGTTCCAAAAGAAACCATGAGCTAAACACCTGGAATGGATACACCTACTGGGGCGTGCCGGACCAATGTAAACAAGAATGCTGATAAGGGCGAAAAATGTATTCACTCTGTAGATGCTACAGATATTTAATGGCATTGTTACTGGTCGGTGGCCTGTCAGATCTTGAAAACCGTGCTGTGCCTGCCAAGCCCGTCACTGTCGAACAGGCCTGGCGCGGAACCCCGGGCCCCTGACTGTCATTTGATACTCATTAGACGCCAAAGAATCGTTGCCTGGTTTTTTTTGTTCCCCTCACATTCTTTTTATACTCCACACGGAAAACTGAACTCAAAACAATGTATCGCCGGCGGTGACTACGTATTCCATTCTTTTGTACCTCTCCCGCTCGAGCGCTCATCGCGCATCCTCAACTTCGCGGACCTCGCACCTCCCTACCTCTATATCTACCCTCAACCCCTAGAGAGAGCATACAATGCAGAACAATGGATTGCGAAGCCAATACCCCGCGAATGGGGATGGGCTGAGCCCACAACCGTTCTATGGCTATTCACCTTCCTCAAACTACCCTTCCTACACACCCGGACCTGCTCCCGACGTGGAAGATCCGGCGCACCAAGGAACCCCCCGATATGGCAGTAACGGATTTATCCCGCCGCCGGACGTGTTTCTGGATGGGCAAAAGAGGCCTGTACAAGACTCCAATGCCGAAATCGCGCGCGGAAGGAGAAACCGGAGCTCAACCATGTTGAACAATGATCCCGTAGCTATGCACCTGCTCGTGGAGACTGCTATCACCGACAGTCAAAGTTACGAAGTTCTATCCTTTGAGGAGCTGGAAGCACTGAAGAAAGAACAACAGGCTGTCAATGCGCGGATTGAGGCCGTGCAACGCAAGTTGGCTCTTGAATCGAAGTTACGCGACGCAGCCCAGTCACTAAACAGACTCTACTCAAGGAAGGGGAAGGGTTCTGAAGCAGACAAATCCAAGGGACATAGGAGGAGTTTTGGAAGCCTCGGAAGTAGTAATAGTGGTCAGGGCGACGCCCTAGTCAAGACGGAAGACGAGATTGCCACACGTTCGAAAAAGTGCGATGACTTGTCCCGCGAATTGCTTCAATTGGAGGCCCGAGCACGACAAATTCAACTGCAATTACTACAGCATACCGCAGGCATTCTACAGATAACACACGAGGGACCTTCCATACGAAGCCAGAGCGCGCTATCAAATCTCCCGGACGGCTTAGTCCAAGGCGCGAGACCCGACAGCCCTGCGAGCATTTACACGTATGAGAATGGGAGGAGCAATCGACCCAAAGCTGATGATAACTTTGACGAAAGAAGCTTATACAGGTCTCCAGAAAATCTGGATGGGCTGATGCATGCGCTGAAAAACGGAACACATCATATGACTTCTGTAGACAATGGTGTCATGGAGCAACAGAGTCAGACATTGGCCTCCGTGGAGAAGCGTTTGGAGGAACTCAACGACCGGCTGAGGGAGCTGATCGTTCAAGCAAATCCGGAACGCAACCAGGCATACTCATCGGCTCCAAAGATTACGCCAGGCAATGCCAACTCTCAACGTGCCTCAATTGTTGATCAGCAATTAGACTTCCTCGATCAGGGCCTTCGCGACATTGGAGCGGAGCAAAACAATATGCGGCAGAAATCTAGACACTCCCAAAATGCTGTAGAAGGACGGCTTGAAGGGATCAACAATCAGCTGTACGCCATCATTAGCTCGTCACAGACGGGCAATAATGAAGAATTCCCTCCGCCTCCACCTATATCGGGACAGAGCGCACAAGAACAGATCAATTACATGGAGGAAGCGTTTTACAACATGGAGCAGCTGCATAATTCCTTGTCTCAATCAATTTCCGAGGTTCGCTCCAGGACTGCTGATCAGCAAGCCCAGTCTTCGCAATATGAAGTTGTATTGAACGGACTGTGGTCTATTATTCTCGCTGGCGAAGAAGAAGCCCGTCAAAGAAAGCTCCAGAGACGGCAAGCCTTAGCAGCGAATCTGGATGCAGAAGATGACTTATCTCCCGATGAAGACGGAGTGCCCAATGAGGCCTTCTCACTTCAAGCTTTCTCTACAAAGGTTCAATGGATTTACAACCGTGCAACGACGCTTAAAGAAAAAGAGAGTATTCTCCGTCGGCAAATAAAACAACAACGAGAACTGAACAGCGCATCCAACGAACAGAAAGAAGCCGAATTTACTCGCCTGAACGATCAAATCGAACAAGCACGTTCTCAGCAAGCCATAGCAGAGCGTGAACTTGAACGTGCTATGGAGAATATTGAGAGACTAGAGCGTTCAAACCTTGAAAACCAAGAACGAAATGTAGCGCAAACTGAGGCTATGGTTGCCGCCGCCCGCCGCGAGGCGGGGGACCAACATCATGTTTCAGAGCGTGAACTTGCACGTCTTCACGAGCAACTTGAGCTTTTAAATCTTCAAAACGAGCAGCGAGGCACGTCTGATTCTGAGGCTCTTGTTGCTGAGCAAGCTGCCCGCCGCGAGGCGGAGGACCGGTATCATGCTCTCAAGTCGCAGATCGGCGAACTCCAGGACGACGCACGCATCGAAGCTGCAGAGCTGCGCGCTGAACTCTCCGAAGCGTCTGCTAATCTTGAAATACTTAACGAATCTCTACGCACAATAACTGTGGAAAAAGAGACTGCAGAAAGCCGGGCGAGCGAAGCTAAAGCGGCACTAGCAGCGAAGGAGCAAGAGCTAAGAGAGCTAGAAAGCGAGGTCGTTCGTCTCCAGACCGAAGTTACAGTTGCTCGAGCAGAGTTGGATGGTGCTTACGGTACCCGTGCTCAACGGGCTGCTGAAGTTGCAGCAAACCCTAGCATTAAGAAAGAGCTGGACGAGCTCGGAGCGAAGAATATTTCTCTTGTGCAAGAAATCGACTCTCTTCGACGGGCACAAGCGGCAGCATCTCAAAGCGAGACTGAAGCTCGCGAGAACGAGCGAAAATTGAAGCAGGAACTGGCAGCAATGGCTCAAGAGTACGAGGCACTGACTAAAGACTCTATTCAGAACGAGAAGGACCGGGACCGTTTTGAGGCCATCATTGATTCGCTCAGAGACGAGAAAGAAAGCTTGGAGATGGAGTTGAGTGATGAGAGAGTCAAGTGGCTTGGAGTTAGAAGCCCCGGTGGCCCTAATGCGCAACCAGGCGCTGGTGGTGCTGTCGAAGCGACGAGTATCAGGATGTTAAGGGAAGATTTCCGGAAAATGATGAGAGATCGGACCGCCGAGGGTTTGAAGGCTCTGAGGGTATGTTTATGGATTTTCCCTCCTCAAATAGACCCAAGTTTAACAATACCATTTAGGCCGAGCAAGAAGAACGACGGAAACTTGAAGCTGTCGTTCGAACCCTGAAAAGGGAGCAAGCCCCCCCAAAATCGAGCCTTAGCAAGACCATGACCGCGTAATACGAGGATCCGTTGTATGAGTTGGTACCAAAGGGTACGTCATGATGTCTACGAGCTGGTTTATTGCTTCTCTTCTACTTGGACTATTTCAAGGGTGGTTGGGCTTTCCGTGCTCTATGCATATTATATGGGTAGTCGACATGATCTTATTGATGTATGATACTTTTGGAGAAGGTTTTTTTTATCGTCTCGATTAGATGCATAATATTTTTGGAAGAGTTTAGAACATGATGGATAGAAGGTTGAATGGCGTTTCGGATATCAATTGATATTGCCAAGGGTGGCCTTTCAGTATTGATTGTTCTCATTAAGTATCCGGAGCATAATTAAGCACAAGTCCGTACCGATCCTTTTCTTAAGAAGCATTCACGATAGGGTACTGAGTGCTGCTTCCACGGGATTCCTCTCCCTGATATCGCGCCTCCCGAACAAATTCTCGCATCTCTACCCACGCGTGCGTCCCTTATCGGTTCGCTACATTACTGGGTCCAATCAACACCAGTTTCAGATTTCACTGTTAAGGCCTCAATATCCATCCCAAGATTACGGTAATACTTAGTGGAAATTATAGCTCGTGTTATCTGGGTCTCGGACTGTTACTAATTCTTCTAGCCCCAAACCTGGAAGCTCTTGATTAGGCTATGAAAATGTTTAATGAAACTAGAGAGGAAGTCTTAAGAGGCCTTTATTGTATAGGCAAGATTGACTGGAGGACTTCTGGGCATCTTGTGCGCATACTAAACAACACGCTTTCAATTTGCCGTGGGAGGCTTCGGCGCCCTAGGCCTATACTGTGATAGAGGTCTGTAAGAGATTTAGATAAGATATATTGTCTTGCCAGACGCTGTTCTGCGTTAATAATACTTTCTCGCGATCCTGCCTAAGTGCCTACACAGGCCCTTGTCTTGTCTAGCTTTCGATTCTTGTTCACCAGTGCATTAGACTCAGGCCTATTAAAGCACGTTATATATCTAGAGACAAAGCCTCGGGGGATTCTCTAGGGCAATTTAGGCGGGTGTCGTTCACGGTATGCCTACTCAGACCTAGAAATCTTAACCGAGTTTACCCCATGCAGCAACGCACATTGTACAGCAAGTCAAATCAGCACTCGAAACCAGTCGTTTCAACATCTATAAAGCCTTTAGGTTAACGAATGGGAAGCCCTCGCAAATTGTCCTTTCAATTGATGGAATGTTCAAGCAAAATAAGATTAGATTGGCCACAACTTGCAAAAAACTAGATGCGAGTCTAAGTAAGCTCCTGCTTATGCAGTTGGCATTTTCATGATTGCATTTAATGTTACGAAGCCGACGTAGAAAGAAACGAGAAGATTTGCAGCAGCAAGTGCACCACATAGACACGATCAACTAACCATGTTGACCCTTATCCATCCGGTCCGACCGGTACCAGCAATATCAAAGCTGAAGAGAAAAGAACAAACGTCAAGGTATCAGCTCGTCGCATATTCCATTCTTATGTGCTGTTGAGACACCATCTAAGTCGCCAAGTAAATGCAAGAATAGACAAAGCCGGCCTAGGAACATGCGCAACGGAATCCGAGTATATCACCGACCAACATATTCTTCTAGTTTAAAGATGCTGTTGGCCGCTGGCAGAAAATGACGTCCGAATGATATCCTCAAAGAAGAAAAGATACAACGATAGGTAGATAAACTGATAGTTTAAGCGCATTGAATATGCCAGGTATCGGTGTGCTTAACGAGTAACGCCAGGTCAGAAATATGTGTATGGACGGAAGAAGGGAAACCAGAGCACTTCTATTGCCGGCTTCCTGGCCTGCTCTTCTTTTCCTTCCGGACGTTATAGTTCTCTTTGCACTCGTCGCTACAAAACCACTTTGTCCTCGCGTTCGGTGCTTTATCCATATTTACACAGGCTAAATGGAACCATTCGCGTGGACATTCGTCGTTATCACACGCAATCATGCCGCCGTAGCTGACTTCATTACAGTAACAGTATCTTAGCTCATCGACATCTTCACCCGCTTCGTCAGACAGCTCGGCCGCGGGACTGCTGCCATCATCTTCGGGTTCGATGGTGGGGGCCGGGATAATTGCTTGTGTCGTTGAGGCACCCTTCTTATGTGAGCGTTTGTTTTGAGTGCCGCTACCTGTGGTTTCGGAGGAGGCATGCGAGCCGCCGTTGTTCGCATTGCGCGTGCTGCGACTGCGGACCATGGGGACTTCCGGGAAGGATGAACCGATTGGGGTTGCTGTTTTGGAAGCCCGGCCTGCGCGGGTGGTTATTGGAATAGGGAGCGGATGATCTGTCTCTGGGGTCTCGTTATCCTGGGCGTCGAGCTCTTCGCTCTTAAATGCTGCCGGGTCGACAGTATTGGTGACTTCGGACGTATCGTTGGGCACATATCCTTCTTTAGCAGTGTGTGGAACCCTGCTGATCCCTGCCGCCTGCTCGAGCTCTTGTATAACATTACTTTCGTTCGTGGGGCGGTTCGATTGAGAAGACGAAGGACGGCGCCCACGCGAAGTCTCTTGGATTGCAGAGTTTATTGAGTTTGTGTTTGAATTTTGACGGGCACGAGAGGACTGAGGACGCTGGGCAGCAGCGATGACTTCCCTTGATGTTACGAATGTGCTCGCGAGTGGTGATGAAGCCATAGGAGGGGAATGTGCTGCCACAACAGCGCTTCTTTGACATGTCAGTCTAAGACGACTTATGTGCACGTTAAGAGATACTGACCGTTTTCGAGGTTGAACCGGCGCTGGTGCGGCTCTGACTTTCTTTCTCCCAGCTTCAGCACCTGGTGTCGCTATTGGACTGACTCCAGTCCTGCCACCAGCTCCGACATTGTTTAGTGCGTTGCTCAACGACCGTTCCATGGCAGGCGCTGCGGAGGCTGTTTTGTCTACTCTCTTTCGCTTGATTTGCTGTGAAGTGCCATTGCTGGAGATACCAAGCCCGTACGCCTTGGATTCCGATGTCGATGTCGCCTCCATAGCCACCTTTCTAGCCTTAGTCTGTGTCTTCTTTGCAGGCCTCGCATCGTCAAAGTCAGAATCCAGGTGTACGTTCCGGCTCCTTTTGTTCGCCATCATGGCCTCTCGTCTAGCTTCGCTCCTTAGCGCCGCAGCGTCACCCTCATGTACTGCCGCTGCTGCGGCTGCAAGATTATTCGCAGAGGCGACCTCACGGCGAGACCTCTCGTTGGATGTGCCGCCTTTCTTCTTCTCCTCTTTATCCGCATAAGCCCAGTGATTTGGATTGCCATAACGCGCTTCTTCACTTATCTCGCTGTTGATGTGGGGGTATGAAGTGTTCATGCGGTTCAGGCCCTTGTCCTTTGTATTTTTTGCGGCGGTCAGGACTACCAGTTTCTCGTCAAGAGTCGGAAGCATCGCAGCAATAACCATCCGCAAGCGAAAGAATAGCTGTCGCTTGCGAAGTTCCGCTTGTTCTTCGGGCGCCAGGGAATCGAATTTTTCGGGGAAGAGGTCAACTGAGAGCTGCTGGTGACGAGACGCGCTATCCTGGTGGATTGACCCATTGACACTTCCATTCATGCTATTATCTCTTATGAGGCCAATATGGCTTTGTGGAGGATTGCGTCGCTGCGCTATAGTTGGGACTGGCTGTCGAGCAATCTCCTCGAGTAGTATCTGCAGGACTTGCTCAGGATCGTGGATCTTTGCCTCAACTTCCTTAAACATGGAGAAGTGCTTGATGAGCTCTTTTGGGAACGCGTCGATTGCATCTGTGAAGTGTGTAAGGGCTGGGACGAAACCTGGGGTGCTGTTAGCTGATGGAAGAGTCTGCTCCATCCCGCCTAGAGCAGCAAGGCGCCCAGCGAAGCTTCGAGCATAGTAATTTGTAGGGCGAGTGATGCTTGTGCGCGCTTGACGAGTTGATTGGCGTCGATCTGATGCTGAAGCAGCTATGACCGGCCGTGACACTGCTGTAGGAGGCATTGTGCTTGTGTGTGAAAGTGGGAGTGAGGATGTCGACGTTGAGAGGCAGAGACAGTCGCAGGGGCGCACAGTACTGCGAAGGGTCCTTTTGGGAGTCAAATATGTATAGAAGAGAGGGCTAAGTCATGTCATTTGACACAAACGACTTTGTGAGGAGAGTTGAGGCAGTTCCAGTGAATGCGCTGCTCTGGCAGAAGAGCGCGCCCGGACCTCATTTCCAGGGCGTGACGGGGTCCAGGGCTTGTTTCAAACACAGCAAACCTGCCAAGGAATGACTGATAAGATAACTAAATCACGTGATAGTATCTTGGCATGCCTTCAGCCCGTGTTGGCGCCACGAAGAATCAGCCTTGAATAGAAACACGACGACTCCACAAGTGCCCATTTGCTGCAATCTAAAAACTTATAAAGACGCCCGTATGATTGGTGTCAGCCCTTTTATTCTTCTTTCGTAAGCTTTCCTAACATTAATGGCGGAGCCTTGAGTACCTTTAAATTTCAGCCTTTGAATGGAGCTTTGGAAATAGGCTCAAGCCATTGTCATTATCACCTGCGTTATCACTCGTGCCACTGGCCCTGAGTCGTCTTTTGGTCGCCCTGCAGGCCCGCTGCAGCTGACTAACAGCTTGTCCTGATAATTACCAGGTCCCCACGAGTCAAAGTACTCCTCTTCCGACATCTCGCTTTGCTTTTCTGCAAGTCAATCGTATCCCCCACTTTTTATCCTTCCTCTTCCATGACCACTTCAATACCTACCATGATCAAGTCTACTCTCGGCCAGCGAGGCGCAGAGCTTGCTTCTGGTTCGAACACGCAAGAACAAGCCACCGTTATTCTGGGAAATGCCTACGTTCCTGACACGAACCCTATACTTGTGAACATTGGGATCGCGGAAAATGTATTCTCGCATCTCTTTGTCTTTTGATTAATCCGTTGGAACCAGTCGAGGCGAAGTCCTACGCTTCACGATCCCGACACCTTTTGTTGGCACTGATGCAATCTGTATAAACCCGCTCGCCTCTATACTAGATATCCCTGTCTTTTGCAAAGCAGACTACGGCTATTCAACTAGAACTAAACCCTGGAATCCTGTATATCTAGGATAGTATGCTCGATGAAATAGCACAGTTCATCAAGTCAAAAAGGCTTCGGTCTCTGGCCAATTGCAGAATCGAGGTATATTCTGATATTGAATCCCTCAACTTGGTTTGACTGGCAGTGACATCAATTATGGTGAGGCCGCCTAGGGAAGCTGTCGCCTCCGAAAAGCTATGGCAAAATATATCAACAAAGATGATCTCGCCCCTTATTGATTCATCATTTGTATTCTCTATTAGCAATATTAGTGCGAACCTCCAGATACTTCCACCCATATCTTCCAATAGACCCAGAAGAGCTGCACCTCAATATTCCACATGCCTGGTTTAACGGATGGAGATCCCGGGGGTGGCATTTTGTTATCTCGTCCAAGTTATGTTGCGTTCCCTGAGGATTTCAGTTGGGTGGCCAAGTAAGCTACTAGTTTAGCATTGCTTCATTTAGGGTTACTCACTCATCCCAGTGTCAAGTCTGTTTTGGTACCATTCGGTGGATTCGATCAATTATTTCTTACGGTCGTCTAAAAGTATGAGAATGTCCGCAAGAAAGCCGGACAAGATGGATCCGGCATTCTAGCACTGTTGCTTTGCAGTTCACACAATCCGTTTGGTCGACGGTACTCGAAAGATGCAATCGTTACTCTCACGAGATTCTACAACAGGTACAAAATACACATGCTAGCGGGTGAAGTCTATTCACCGTGCACCCATGATGTTCCTGGCCGGGATATTGTTCTATTTGTGTCAGTCTGGTCGTTCGATTGCTCGGATTACATCAATCCCAATTACCTACATTTCCAATATGGCATGGGCAAGGACGTGACCTGCGGTGGCCTGCGCATGGGGCTTTTTCCATACTCGAAGCAAGAAATTTATGCGAGCAATGAGCTCAATAACACAATTCCACTAGTCTGGAATGGCAAATGAGAGAATCGCCGTCACAACCCTAGAGGACGAAGCATGATTGGAGAAGTTCCTCGATACTAGCAGAATGAAGCTTACAGTGCATTGGGACACTGTTAAAGGGCGATCAGACTCGTTTTAATGGATCTTGACAATAGCAAATAGTGATTTGAAGATATACCAGATTTGAATAGGTATCTCTTGTAACATTTGAGACATTCATGAAATACATAAGCAATGCCTGTCTCCGTTTTACGGATATAGCACATTTGTTGTCGCGTGACGTGACTGGCTACCTGGCACGTGCCTAGGCATGCCTGGAGAGATTCACTGAAATCAGAGGTCCGTGCGCAGCTTTCGCCGGACCGAATAACCTCCGCTTTCGCGACTTCCGGCTCGCAAGTCATTAACAGGCATAACACCACTACTTCACCCGCTGAGGAGCGGCCACCAAATCATTCTCTCGCTGCCTATCTCTGTTGTTAGCTTTTTCTTCCCTTTTATACTGGTTTTTCATATTTTCTCTGCGTGCGGCGTCGTCCGCCACACCGTATTAATCATGGCATTCCAAGCGCCAGTCAGCGTTCAGGTGAGTCCCGCCACGTCTTCGATAATTTCCCTAAGCACAGTAAACTGAAATGTATCAAAACAGGGTATCGTAACCGCTACCAGTGAACTATGGCCCTCAATGTCTGTTATCCTTCAATCCCCTTGGCGATTAGCCGGGCGACAAATCCCTTTACCGGCTTCTGGAAAGCAGTCTCGACAAGTTGTGAAAGAGCCTGTTCATGACATCGCCAAGCCATCACAAGCAACAGTATGAGATACACTAGCTAGTTCAAAGGGGTCGATGCTGACTGAAGAAAGGTTCTATCGACGTTAGCTCTACCGGAGTGTCTCGAGTCGGTCCCCATGTCGGCCTTGACTATGCGCCCGTCTGCGGAAGCTTTGAAAGCGCAGCCTACCGTTTCCGGGATAATTTCATCAGGTACGCCAGTCATATAACTCTTTCCTTATATGAGCGCACTAAGTTATTAACGGTTTCTAGTTTCCCCAAATGCTCTCCGTCTCTACAATCCGCTGGCTCGCACCCTTCCACCTAAAGCGAAGATGTTCAGGCAATACTCCACACTCTCGCGACTGGGACCCTGGGGCAGTCTACGACCGGTGCCTCGACCTGGAAATCTCGGATTAGGTCTCATACAACAGCGTACACTATTTGGGGCTACGTCTTCACGAAACCTTCTGGCTCATATGGAGCTGACGGCGAACAACAATCCCCAAAGTGCAACTGCTCAGAACGCTTTTTACTCTGCCCTGCTTCGAGCCAATATGCCGGAGATTATTGTTGAGCGGTACCAAACGGGCCGCTTCGCTACAAACCCAGCCTGTGAAGCTATGTACATACGGGCTTTGGAACGGGTCGGCCAGACCGAAAAGGTAGCGGCCATTCAATCGGCAAAGGACGGCAATGGGCAGAGTGGCAATCTCACCACCGAACAGATGCAAGCTATTGGTCAAGCAGTCGGCGCTCGTGTTCGAGGTGGAAACTTGTCAGTAGCTCGTAGTGGTTCTGGTGGCAAAGAGAGCCCGCTCTACGTCGTCGTCGAGGAGTCTACCGGCAGCACCGTCTTCAAATGGTTCCGATTTGTCCTCTGGTTTGGCCTCATCACCTACCTGTCCCTTATCGTGGTCACTTTGTTTATCGAAGCAAGTGGCATGTTGAAGAAGGTCGGCGGCACCCAAAACACGGAGGCCAGGCCCGAGCTTCAGACAACACGGTTCAGTGACGTACATGGATGCGACGAAGCCAAAGAAGAGCTCCAAGAATTGGTAGACTTCCTCAAGAATCCGGAGAAGTTCTCAACCCTTGGCGGAAAACTACCGAAAGGCGTTCTCTTGGTTGGACCTCCCGGAACTGGAAAGACGCTCCTCGCCCGTGCCGTTGCTGGAGAAGCTGGTGTTCCCTTTTTCTACATGTCTGGATCCGAATTTGACGAGGTCTATGTTGGCGTCGGAGCCAAACGTGTTCGGGAATTGTTCAATGCCGCTCGAGCGAAAGCACCCGCTATCGTCTTCATCGACGAACTTGACGCGATAGGTGGGAAGCGCAACGAAAGAGATGCCGCCTATGTAAAACAAACTCTAAACCAACTCCTCACTGACCTTGATGGATTCGATCAGAACTCTGGTGTCATTTTCCTTGCAGCAACAAATTTTCCCCAACTTCTTGACAAAGCCTTAACCAGGCCTGGCCGTTTTGATCGCAACATCGTAGTTCCTCTACCCGACGTTAGGGGACGCGTGGAAATTCTCAAGTATCATATGCGCAACATACAACTCAGCACTGATGTGGATGCTGCACTTATCGCTCGTGGAACTCCTGGGTTTTCTGGCGCAGAACTGGAAAATATTGTAAATCAAGCAGCTGTTCATGCTTCCAAGAACAAAGCCAAGAAGGTTACCATGCTCGACTTCGAATGGGCCAAGGACAAAGTCTTGATGGGTGCGGAGCGGCGGAGCGCTGTGATCCAGGAAAAAGACAAGATCATGACGGCCTATCACGAGGGCGGCCACGCTTTAGTTGCTATGTATACTCAAGGTTCCGATCCACTGTACAAGGCTACTATCATGCCCAGGGGTCATGCACTAGGGATTACCTTCCAGCTACCGGAAATGGACAAAGTTAGCGTGGCCAAGCGAGAGTATCTCGCCCAAATCGATGTTTGTATGGGTGGTAAGGCGGCCGAAGAGCTCATATATGGCGTCGATTACACTACCGGCGGTGCGTCGTCTGATATTCAGACGGCGACATCGATAGCATACATGATGGTAACGCAGATGGGCATGTCCGAAGCGCTCGGCAATGTTGATCTGCACTCGGACTATGCTCGCCTGTCTTCGGAAACCAAGCAACTCATTGAGAAAGAAGTTCGAAACATCATCGAGGACGGACGGAAGCGGGCCAAGGCACTGCTCATTTCCAAGAGGGACGAGCTGGAGCTGCTTGCAAAGGCATTAGTGGAGTATGAAAGTCTGGGCAAGGAAGAAATGGAGAAGGTCGTCAGGGGAGAAAAGCTCCCGGACCGCTTGCACTCCATGCCTGGCGTACCGATAAAACTACCAGAAATGCTATTACCCAGCACAATATCTCGACCAGGTGGCGACGGCGAAGGTGACCCTGGCGCGGGAGTACCCGAGCAAGAGGGACCAGGCGTATACACTGGAAGTGGTTGAGTTGTCTATAAGCCGGCCAGCATATCAGATTGGTATTGTGAGAGGTATCTGGCGAGGTATCTGGCGAGGTATCTGGCGAGGTATCTGGCGAGGTATCTGGCGAGGTATCTGGCGAGGTATCTGGCGAGGTATCTGGCGAGGTATCTGGCGAGGTATCTGGCGAGGTATCCGGTGAGGTATCCGGTGAGGTATCTGGGACTCAATTGGATGATGGTTCTGGGTGAACAATGTGTTTGTTGATTGACTGAATTTGCACTTGCATAGCCGGTCTTTCTGTGTTTTATGGCGTTGAAATGGTCCATCGGACTACAACCAGGTGAAGTCGGGGAAATGCGGTCATGCACCCCTCGCGTTTAGTGCACTCGCCTCATCTCTCATCTCTCCTCTGGCGAAGAGGATAACTAACTTTACGGCGCCTGACAGGTTCTTTGTTTCTTTGAGTCTGTATTGTATTTTCTGTTATCCATAGTTGGGCATTTTTGGTAGCACGGCGCAGCATCGTTTGTACTGCAGAAAAGCTACGGCGGTCGCTGATGCAGTAAAAATCAATTTCCTTACTATACGATCGTCTTTCGTGCAAGAGAGTCCCCTCGCCAAGCCGATTACCTAATCGCAGGAATATCCTTGATTGATTCAACATGAGGCGGGTAGGTGACCGTTTGTTCAGAAACGAGTGATACACGATAGCCCTTCCCATGTTCGTTGCTCACGGGGTCTCACGGGCAGGAGAAAAGTGGCACAAAACAGGTTACCATCTTAGGTGCGAAATTGCGTATCGGAAGTTGGAGAAGCGAATTTAGGGTCCTTTGGTATGGGTGAAATTACTTGGACTTCTAAAGATCCTAGGGCATGCGAACAACATGCCCCTAAACATGCCCCTAAACATGCCCCTAAGCAGGCCCTTAAATTAACGTGACTAGCTCCTGCGCCTATGCCATATCAAGAGGGGTACTCTGTAGTTAGATGTGCCGCTTTTTTTTCCTGCACTGTGAAGGAGTCTTGGTAAGTTGCTTCCCGCCTACTTCAGATTTTGGTCATCCTCTGCAAACCGCAGCATCCGCTCCAACCGAAGCGACAGCCATCATAGTGAAGTGCCGCCGCGTCCTGCATACAAGAGCGAATTGAGTTTGAAGAAAGCCTTGGAGGGCCATGACCGGTTTCCTACACATGGATGAGTCAATCCTTTGCATTCAAGTGCATTTGCTGAATGATTTAATATAGAGCTGTGGATGAGGCAAGCCGTTCGATACCGCGACGCAGAGATCGCTTCCAGCCCACAATTTCGCACTCTCAACGCAGTTTTGATTCGTCAAATCGGCATGTATATCATCAAGGCTAATTCAAATTAGACAATATCACTGCCCCTAGATTTCCAGTCCCCGCCCCTAATCTCCATGCTCCTGATTGGTCGGTTCAGCATAACTAACAACCATACCGAAGAACGAAGGCCCTTCACCCATCTATTATAGCTGCTTTTCGTAAACCCATATAAGTTTAGATATCGCAGCATCCGGTCCCGATTTGTTCATTAAAATCGATCTAGTGGGTGGTGCAGTGGAAGCGAATGTCGAACCCCCGTGGTCCGGTTTGACTTTGCTAAATTTATGGAGGGGAATTGACGTCATTTACACGGGTCTGGGGACTTGAAGCGTGTCAGTAAATCTGTGTTGTTAATGTGCACTGTAAAGTTCATTTTCTTGCCCGTTTTTATTAGTACACAACCCTTCAAAGTAGTTCGATGCATCTAAACGCCTAAAAAACAAAACTGGTCCCTTCCATGCCCATTAGCCAGCCTTCTGCTTCAGTCCAAATTCCCGGTCTGTCGTTCTCGTCGAGCATGATCAACGGCTTTCTCGAAAAAGTGAGAAAACGCATACACGGTAGATGATGATCTTGTCTCCGTTCGAGACTTTGCTGCATACGCCAGCGTCCCCGTCGTAATATTTCTGCCGCAGTGACATCCCTTTGCGTCCTCCGCGTCTCTAAAAGTAGTTCAAGGATTTCGGTGCTTTGCTGATCTTGCCCATCTTCTTTCAGGATGGCTTCATCAATTTCAGCCTCGCCCTCCACTGAAGTAGTAAGCTCTCTCATCGAAACAACCTCTCTGGCGTAGCAAGTTTCTTCATCCACCTTAACGAAAGCACTCAAAGTTTCGTCATAGCAATAGTCACAATTTGCTTGTAGCATTTTGTGGGAATCGCCGGCGTCAGCCTTGTCTGTGGATTCCGGTTGAATGAAGCCTTTGGCAACTAAGATCTGGTCTACGTTAGCGCATGGTTTCTCCATTCGCCGCAGAGAAGAAACATACCCTCTCCAGAACGCTGGGCTGAAAGTATAGTTTGCTACCGCGCTATTTCGCGTTCATCATGACGCAATTCTTAAGGTTGCTCATAGATCGGTAGAGATCTCCTGCTACGCAGTTGTACTTATGGACTTCGTCGAGCGCATCACCAATAATGCTGCCCCGGGGTGGGTCAAGTTCTTCCCGAGTCCAAATTAATTGCTCTTGCATGTCGAGCAAACGCTCCCGGAACGGTTCTTCTTCAGATTCTCTCGGATTGGATCTAGTGAAATCTGGTGCTATGTTATTTAATAGGTCTGAAAATCCTCATTCAGGTCTCTCTCCAAGAGTCTCGTTGGAGTGGTCCTCAATGTTGCCAACACCAGGAGCGATCTCTGTTACAAGTAGTTTCAGCAAGGTTCCATTTCGAGCGTAGACGGAGTTCCCCGAATCGTGAGAGCCAAGTTTGAAAGTAAAGAGGAGTACACTTCCTATTGGAGGAATGGTGCCGCCTTTGTGGGTTTCCGGCCAGTTCTTAACTGTGATATACAAAGACCTGAGCAGATCAAGCCTCGAGCTGTCTTGGTTCTCGATTCGACTTGTATGACTGAAAGCTTCTTGAATCTTTTTTTCCGCTTCTGTCCAACGATCCAGATGTTGCAAACAGTATGCGCTAGTAAAAGCGAGACTTGCCTTGTCTGCATCATTGTCATCGTCATGCGAAACTTGTGCAAGGAAAACGAGGCATCCGTTCCACTGCTCCTTGGCAATCAAAACTTGGGCCTGGACTTGGTTCAGACCTTTAGCGTTCATTTCTCGATCCAGGAATTGAAAACGGATATCCGGCATGCCCTTCTTGAGCCAGCTTTGCTCCATGAGCTCTGCATTCTCCCGAATATCCATCCATTTCTCACCGGCGCGTAGTCTTGAAAGCGCCCAAGAGAAGTCAGAAAGCATGCCCGCTATCATGCCATTTTCCTTCAGCTCGAGGTAATCAGACTCCAACTGTTTCTTTTCTTCCTCCGGCCATGGAACACCGTCATGCTCAGGATCGACACCAAGCAAGCGGAGTTCAAAAAGGTATTTCCCAGGTACTCTCGACAGAAATTTAGGTCAGTCAGAAGTCATCGACCAAACCGCTGCTAAAGACAGATCCTCCTGTGAGGCCAAACTGAGCACTATTGTCCGGCCAGAGCTTATGGAGGAGGAGTAATTGCTTGGCTCCTTCGGCCTGGATGGCAAGTCCTCTGAAGGAAGGCTCTATCAGTTCCATCTCCAACTGTCGCTCGGGTGATCCAGATTTCAGCTCCTCCACTTTTCGGAAGAGTTTTTCAGATATTTGAATCCAACAATTGAATTCACAGTGATTGTCTTGTTCGCGAAGGGCTCGACAAAGCCAATTACTGAAACCGAGAATCAGAGTAAAAATGCTCCAATATCTCCGAGGACGTTCGACCATCAATTGCTGGCGTTCTGACGTTTTCATTTGTTCAACCATCCAAATACGAAATCCTGCCGGAAACTGCTTTTTGATGACTGCCTTGAACTCGTGGTACCAGATTTTCACTTCACAGTCGTGCTCTGCCGCCAGAATGTCGACTGCCGTATGTGCAATGTCTACAAAAATGGCATCATTCAATCGTTCGTAGGCTAGGTGTCGTGGCTCCATGAAGCGACCGAAGGAAAATTTTGGATAAAGAATATCGCTATGATCGTTTCTTTCGTCCAGCCATGTGAGAATAGGCGAGACGAGGTTCCAAAAGCCCCATGTTTCTTCCTTTAACATTTCAAGACCAAAAAGAATATCTGTGTACTCTTGGTCTTTCTCCGCAAGTATCTGAAGCGGATCTGATAGCGTACGGAAGCTCAGTGCAGCAAGGCGCCCTGTATGATATGTTTGCAGAAGTGGATCAAGCTGTAGTTCTCGGGTTGCACCCAACTTTGGCATGAGTTCATGGCGTAGAAATAATGTCAATGCTGGATGAAGCTTACAAAGCATTTTCCGCGACGCTGGCTTGGTACGCTCCTCACCTTTGAACTCGAATTGACGGTAATGTTCTCGATGCCCCCCAGACCGTATATGCTAAGGTAGTCGAGGAGCTCCTCCATGGGTTTTCCACCTCGATTTCGAGAAGATTCTCCGGTTTTGCCTGAACGGGCGAGCTTCTTCCAGGCTTTACCAAGCGGCACAGCAATCAAACTTAGGGGCTTTCGGATCAAGCTCATCTGATTCAGAACGAGATGAATGAATTTGTCGGCCTCATATGGACCGGCGTTGGAAAAAGGGGCGAGGCATAGCAGTTTTTCTTGGTCCTCAGGGCAAAGACTGCGGAAAACTTTTTCAGCGTGCTTGAAGCCTGGTATAGCTTGCGCAGACTTCCCAGCAATCTCTGCGGAGTCGCAAAGGATGTTGAAAATATCTTGGTTGCTCAGAACAATCCTGTCGGCTAGGCCGCTTCAGCTCTAGTCAAGTCACTGTTTCAGCAACGTATGGGTATATAGATAGGGGTATCGGCACCTTTCAATCAACAGGCGATTCAATCTTTACAACAGCTTCCAGCTGACAAATCCTCTGAGCGTCGCTGGGACCGAATCTAGTCACGAAGTCGTGGATGAGGCCCTTCAAAGCTGGTATCTGAAGCCCCCAATCGAACAAAGACTCCAAACATTGCCATTACTGTGGATCCTTGAGAAAACGTTCAAACTCTACTGCTTCCGACTCAGAGGACGAATTTGCCGACTCATCGCTCAAAGTGAGCAACGGGACTCCCTCAAGCTCTTCTTGCATCCAGTGAAGACCACAGTAAGACCCAATCAAGAAGAATGCATTGAATTTGCTCCATGATATCAACCAATTGACCCAGATGGCATCGTGAAGGGTCTTGGTTCCATCACAAGTGAAGGGGCAAAATCCGTCCACGATGAATAGGTACTCTGTCTTGTTTGCATGGGGCGCATAACGTTGAGACTCTGTTTCATTCTGGTGCAGAAACATGCAGAGGTCAAGCAGATTCGTGAAGTAAGATCTTGGGCGGTTCTGCTGATTTCTTTGAAAAGTAACATATTCTCCTGAGAAGCGAAACTCGGGTGATAGGTTCAGAGTCTCGGGAGAGAGTCCACTCTGATCTTGGTCTTGAATGTGTATTACTGTTTTCGTGAGCCCAGTCCTGAGCCACCGAGACGTAAGCTCATTAAAAAAATTCTCTCTTGCCGAGCCCCGAATCTTCTTCCACAATAAGAATGTGCTTGTCCTCTGTGAACATTGGCGTCTCTGCCCGATATAGATCTATCTCGAACCGAGAGTTGGTGAGTTCTCTTAGAGTAGTTCTCTGCGATGAACCAATACTTCAGAGCCGGCGACCTTCGGTATCAACAAGAGGAGCTCCTCTTCGAAGGACTGGTCGGATGATACGTAAGTCGTGGGTACTATCCAGTCTTGCAGACCGACAGATAACCCGAAACGCCCTTTCCAATAGTTCCACAGGGCTTCACGGGCCGTGTATGCGCCCGCAGAGAATAGTTGTCTGTGTATCAACAATCCTTGGTAAAACTCCGTTAGGAAGCGGACAGCAGCACTGTCGGTGAGCTTGTAAGACATAGCAAGGACCACTGGAATGCCGATAGAGATAAAGACTTTTGCCAGGTTTGCCTTCCATCCGATATCACTGCACGCAGATTTGCAAAGCATTGAGAACAACGCAAGGAACTTGGCATTTCCGTAGAAACCGTCCGACTTGAGTGGCTGATACCCTCCTGTCGTCCCCAAAACTGTTCTCAGGGGTAAAATGGAGGAACGTGCTAGTTCTGTTTAGCATCAATTTCGACTAGGATATTTGCAGTTGAAATCTTACGTAGGTGAGCCTGAGCTTCGTAGCTCACTCTTTTCTTCTGATGTACTCCTGTGAATGTCTAGATGTACGAGGTGGAACACCTCTTCGCGTGCTTAAGCATCTTCGAGATGTTCCTTTAGGCCTTTCCATGTTCCCGGACGGGCGATCTCAATGTCAACGATGCCCTCGAGAATAGATGTAACAATGTCAAAAAGTTGGCAGGAGATCAGTTGGTGGCTATATAGCCTAATTTAATTAGTATTTATATAAATCGTTTAATTTGTATTTATATATTATAATAGGCGCTATTAATATACGCCTTTATATTCGTATTAAACTTAATAGGCAGAATTTAGATATTATTTATACAAGAGGCAGTAAATAAACTACGGTTCTCGGTTAGTAAAAAGGTCCTAGTTAGCTTAGGCAGGTAGATATAAGTAGTAATTATATTTCACTACGTATTCTATAGCTAGTAGTAGGTAGATAGGTTAAATAACAAGACGTAGCTCAAAGAGCTATAAAATTAAAGAAATACGCAAGGAAATCTTCTACTATTAGTATAACCTTAGGGGCGGCCTCTCTAGCTAATAGAATTCCTTGTGCCAATATAGCTACCTAGCG